>JAYMSZ010000431.1:0-20038 GCA_036897665.1 Pelargonium citronellum
TAGGTGATTTGTGATTTCAAGTTTGATTGTGTTTGATTTTTGTTTTAGATTTAGTGTTCAAATAGATGAAATGATGATTTTAATGGGTTGATTTGATAATAAGATGATGAAAATTTTCAGATTCCGGCAACAATAGTTTCCGATTGTCGGAATCTTCAAACACTGAAGAACAATAGTGACAAGGGCAAAAATGGTATTTTAAGAATATTTAGAGACATGTGATGAGATAGAGTGTGTTTCAGTTAGATTTAACTAACGGAATTGACTGTTGGCAAGTTCAGGAGGTTATTTGCCACTAACGAAAGTACAAGGGAGTTATTTGCTTTTAGTGGTAACCCCATAGGGGTTCTCTACAATTTGCTCAAATTTTAATGCCCTTTTTTGTCATTTCACGTCTTTGCATCTCCTTCCAATTATGTATTTGCCGAACAAACTTTTACATCAAACTACTTCCAGTTTCCATTTTACCAAACATAACCTCTTTTTTCATTCGAAAACTTCCAGGTACCTCCATCAACTTCCAGCTCCTTTCTACATCAAGCAGTGTTACCAAACAAGCACTAAATAGATGAAAAAAAATAGTGAAAATGTGAATCCAAACTAATGAAACAATTAAAAAAATGGAAGGGGATTGACGCATGTGTGTTTGTTTCATGTGTGGTACATGTGCGTTTTGATATAAAAATATAATAGTTACAAACACCACTGGTGTCGTTACAAAATATTTATCGGCACGCGTTTTTTAATTTTAGTAAACCACTTACAAGTTGTATTAGCGTGATTACAAATATTATAGTTATACGTCTTTTACACTTAATATATATCACATATAAGTTTTAATTGGTGTGATTACAAGTTTTTATTGGCGAGCATTGCACATGTATCACCAGTGCACTGGTGACACATGAACCATACGTTATGAGGAAGACAAAAACGGAGTTAAATTAGTATGAAGTATGGAGCAAGGCCTAGACATCACATATTTGAATATTATATAACCTACAAGCCCAATTACCCAATCCCCACGTTATAGAACCGTATTCTTCAAGGCATGGACCCATATTCACATAATTTTTTTTTTTATAAACTACACAAATGGGCCAGTCAGATCATAACACAAACCAGTAGGTCCATCTTAAACTTTTTCACCAAGTCAAAGTAAAGTCAAAACACTTTCAATTAAATAACTTATCAGTACAAAATCAGTACTTCATTTTGACAATATGGAGAAACAGAACTCTATAAAATACCATAAGTTTGAGAACCTGAAACCACCAACCTTTCCAACAATGGAGTCCTTTAAATCAACATCATCATCATCATCATCATCATCCTCTTTACTTGTTTCATCTTCCTTGCTTCTTCTCCTCCTTCTCTACTGTGCTGTGAGAGTCTCCAACTTCATTTGGTGGAAGCCCAAGAAGCTAGAGAAGCACCTTAAGCAACAAGGAATCACAGGCACTCCCTACAAGCTCTTGGTTGGAGACATGAAAGAGTATATCAGATTGATCACTGAAGCATGGTCCAAACCCATCAGTCTAACCCACCATATCATCCCACGAGTCGATCCTTTCACCCCGCAAACTGTGCAGAAACACGGTACAGTGTACATTAATAGTTGATCATCATTTGTTCTGCAAAAAAAACAAACAAAAAAATTACTAATCAGCTGTTTCTTGATTGAATGCAGGAAAGATATCTTACTTTTGGGCCGGCACAACGCCCAGATTGATCGTTGAGGACCCGGAACTCGTTAAACAAGTGCTGTTCAACAAGCTCGGGCACTTTGGGAAGCCACCACTAACTCCTCTCATCCTCATACTGTCTAGGGGACTGACAACTCTAGAGGGTGAGGACTGGGCCAGACACAGAAGAATCATTAATCCCGCGTTTCAACTCGACAAACTCAAGGTTCTCTTTTAATCTATATTCTATACTAACACATACACAATTCTCCTAACTAGTATTCGTTTCTCTGGTGAAATTAATTAACTTCTCGTGCAGGAGATGGTATCAGTGTTCTCAACCAGCTGCATCGAGATGATAGAGAGCTGGAAAAGAATGGCTGGGGTTGAAGGAACTTGTGAAGTCGATGTCTGGCCGGAGCTTCAGAAACTTACAGCTGATATAATTTCGCGGGCAGCTTTTGGAAGCAGCTATGAAGAAGGGGAAAAGATATTTGAGCTCCAGAATGAGCTGATTGCATTAACTCTTGAAGCTATGCAGACCCTATACATTCCTGGTTTAAGGTGCATTTTAAGTTCTTGAATTCAATATAGCCTTTTAGTTCTTGCCAAGGGATCACAGATTTTCTAGACATCATATATACTTCTTTTTCTTACCAACTTGTATAGATTTGTCCCGACAAAGAAGAATCAGAGAAGAAAGAAACTGGACAGAGAAATAAAATCAATGCTGAGAGATATAATAGAGAAGAAAGAGAGTTCCATGAGAATTGGGCACTTTAGGAGTGCTGACTTACTAGACATGCTCTTACAATCTAATCAACAGAACAATATACCAGAAACTACAAGTAGCAAGAAGGATAACCAGTTAACGATTGAAGAAGTTATAGAGGAATGCAAGCAATTTTACCTTGCCGGGAAAGAAACAACCGGGAGCTTGTTGGCATGGACCATGATCGTCTTAGGCATGCACCCAGACTGGCAAGAGAAGAAGTTTTCCGAGTTTGCAACAAGAAGGGACCAGATTCTGAATCCATAAGCCATCTCAAGATTGTAAGTTCCTGTCTTCTACACCTTCCATAAGCATTTATCAACATCCATAGTCCAAACACTAACGTTAAGATTTTTATGCAGGTAACCATGATACTTTATGAGGTCCTGAGGTTATATCCACCTGCAATTGCATCATATCAGCATACTTACAAGAAAACCAGGATAGGAGATATCACCCTACCTTCAGGGGTTGATGTTACATTACCTACATTACTCATCCATCATGATCCCGAGCTTTGGGGTGATGATGTAGAAGAATTCAAACCAGAAAGATTCTCGGAAGGAGTTTCAAAGGCTTCGAAAGATGGGATAGCATTCTTCCCTTTTGGTTGGGGACCGAGGGTCTGCATTGGCCAAAATTTTGCTATGATGGAAGCTAAGATGGTTTTAGCTACCATTCTTCAGCATTTCTCATTTGAGCTTTCACCTTCCTACACTCATGCTCCTCATACTGGAATGATCCTTCAACCACAACATGGAGCTCAAATTACTCTACATCAATTCTAAATTATGGTCTATCCTGCATGTAAAGAAGATCTTCATGTGCAACAAATAATGGTCTTCTGCCTCGAAAAAAGAATACTATATATGTTGTGTGTTAGAATTTAGTACGTTTTGTAATCTTCCATAACGAACAATATGTACAAAACGCAGAAGAAATGTAAAACTATCTGCCATTTAAGTGAAAATAGTATGTTTCAACAAATGGATCGCAAACTCGTTGTGTTTCGGTGCTACATCCACAAATCTCAACTTCATTACATTAAACCTCATGCACTAGACTTTTCACTTCTAATGAAAACAAACTGATCATATGCATTACATACAATATATGATCGTTAGGTCCCTGTCTAGTTTCTGGCAGATTGCGCTGTTTGCACGGTTGCGATTAGTTGAGCCATAACAGTAGCATATTGAACAACTGTGTGTTGCGAAGTATAGTGATCTGTAAGACCATACTCTGAAAAGTTTGGTTCTATGTGCATAAAATGACCAGGTAGTGATCTTTTTGACACTACTTCTTGCCATATGTCAAGAAAGTCTTCCATGATTAGCCTGGCTTTATCAACTGAAGATATTGGAAGATACTCAATCTGCAAATGTAACGAGCAAATTTAAATATTGGACAATACATTTTCAATTATATAACAGGTAATTAGTCTTTAATGACCTTGAACACAACATCACAAGAACATCAATATGATATTGGATAAAAAACGTGGATACTTTTCAAACAACACCTCATGTAACAACAATATGAACTAGCAATACCACGATACACAGAGCAAGTACATCTATTAATATATTTCCTTTGCACTTATAGTCTATGTAAATGCAGTTATTTTGAAAATTATAGTTTTCTGGTAACTAATGTAGCTTGAACTAAAAGATATTAAATTTAGTGCACATACAAATTACTAGTTCACTGAAGTGCACAATTAACACAGGCAGTGAAAATTAGAAGTTGTTCCAGTTCCAGTTTGGTTAAGTAGGGATAGGTCAGAGTGATCTCCTATTCTAAGGTCCAGATTAGGCTGCCAAACTACATTGCATATCTTGCATAACAGTGCCAGTATCACAATAAGAAGTTAAAACACAACATGACACTATGATAGTGAAATCACTCCTTTCATCTTTCCCTTTGCAGTGCAATTTTAGTTTCTTATTGAACATTAGTATACAAAAAAACATTCATGATCCTAACATGAAATTCAATTTCAACAAGCATAAACAAATATCAAAGGACACCATTTCACTAGCATACTATACACATTTGTTCAATGCATTTAATCAGAACATATGAAACATCATTTGAGAAATGCAGAATTTATCAAACATGTACTTGAGATAGATACAAATTACAACATAGAAAAAAGCTATAAACATACAAGAACCCAGAAGAAACAAAATTAGCACGTATTAAGATACATTACCTCCATAACTATTCCTCTCAGATTCTCAGAATGGCTGGGTACAACCTTCCCTACTCTCAGTTGAAAGTCACCAAGTTGATACTGAAACCCCTGCACAATTAGAACGCGTACTGCACCTTATAAGCAATCACAAGTAGATGCAAATGGCATGGCAATTTAATTATAGAAGTGATTTTGATTCGTACAGCAACATTCATCACAAGTTCAAGCTGTACATAGCTAAATGACTAACCTCGAAATAGAGAGCAACCCTAGATTTGTAGGACTGCATGCTCTCCATTATGGTCTGAATCGAAGACTCGGCCTCAAGAACAATCCGCTGATTCCGAATAATGAAGTAGTATTTATTAGGCTGCTCCGGGAGCGAAATTCCCAGAAAATCACGCGGCAATTCGGCTCCAAGGGACTGGTCTGGTTGAAGAATCGAAATAAGAAGATTGAACAGAAAGTATCAGAGATTTGAAGGCAAAAAACAACGAGCACCTCGTATCATAGGTTTGTAGTAGGTGAGGATCGCTTTCCACCGCCCTTCCTTGACGCCATTGATGCTGTCGACGCACTGCGACACCTCCGTCAGGATTTGGCTGTTCACGGTTGTTCCTGCATTGGGCTGCCAGTGCAAAACCCTAAAACCACCAAAATTTTCAATTAATACACAACAAAAACAAATTGAGAGACAAGTGTTGATTAGGGTTTGTTTTACCATTTGAGAGGCATTGTTTAGGTCTCTGAGAGATAGAGAGCCCACAGTGGCGAGTGGCGACTGAGATTCAGAAGACAGCTATGGAGAATCGGAGTGGCGAAGGAGCTTCTACGACGTCGTATCAAGTTTGGAATATTGCACTACAAAACACAAAATAGAAAAAGGTTAATTGCAAATTACCCGTGCGTACTTAGCAGTTATTACACATATATGCCTATAACTTTTTCTTAATTAAGTTACCCGACATACCCCTATGAACTTTCTCCGGCCCATTTCGTTAGTTAATTTTAACTAAAAACTTCTCTCTTTCATCACATGCATTGCATGTGATTGTAATTTTATTTTAATACAAAATTACCCTTGTTATCTCCATAATTTATTTATTATTTAATACAAAATAATTTAAAGTTTCTGACGCTGAAAATTTTTAGGTCTTTAAAGTTTCCTACACTTTTAGAATTTTCATTTAACAAAAAAAAACATCTAAAATTGAGCCACTGGCCATTTTTCTTATCCAATTATTGCTTTTTATTTTATTATTAGATTTATTTTTTTAAAAAAAATATAAAATTTACCGAGAATTTCAAGGACTTTTTACGGGACATGAATATTCAAAACGCCAAAAACTTCAAAAACCTTGAATTTTTTAGTGTCAGAAAACTTCAAGTTCTTTATAAGTAATTTTAGTATTAAAAAAAGGATAGAAGACAAGGGCAAAAGAGAAGAAAAAGAGAAAGTATAGGGTGAGATTGGGAAAATAAAAACACATCTGCGAGTGTGAGCAGATCTTGCTCACCTTACCGGTACTGGTACAACCCAGCCGCGAAACAAACGACTTGTGTTGTGTCATTGTGTGTGATATCAAGTGCCATCGACATCGTCTCCTTCCCCGATTTCATATATATAAACATATCTCTGTCGCTCGCGCAATTCAAACAGCAACACTCTGTTTCGTCTCTCACTACGTAGCTAGGGTTTTTCTTCTTGAATTTCAAACCTGTTCCCTCGCATCGCTGTAGACAATGGCGAGCGTGTACATACCGGTACAGAATTCGGAAGAGGAAGTCAGAGTTGCTCTCGACCAGCTTCCCAGGGACGCTTCTGATATTCTGGATATCCTCAAAGCCGAGCAAGCTCCTCTCGACCTTTGGCTCATTATTGCGGTTCGTTTCACTTTTTCTTTCTTTTCTTCTGCTTCAAATTTGCACATTGTGGTTAAATTTGAATTAGGCATGATGCGTAATTGTATTCTGGATTGGAGAAGAAGAGAGATGGTTAGGTGAATTTGAACTATTGGAATTTTTTTATGCTTGATCATGTTGATGCTTTGTAATGCACGAGCCATTCGATTGAGCTTGCCTGAGCTGTATTTTCCAAATTCTGCATGTCTCCTTGTCGTTGCAAACCTTTCTTTTGGTATTGCAGAGTTTAATTTTCAATTTTGTTGCTGTTGATGCAGAGGGAGTACTTTAAACAAGGGAAAATTGAACAATTCAAACAAATTCTAGATGAAGGGTCTAGTCCTGGTATTCCATCTCTTCTGAAGTTCGCTCTTGTTTCTCTTATGAAAATTGGTGGGATTGAGTGTTTTATTTGATTGTGGGAATCTTTGTGTTTCACAGAGATTGACGAGTACTATGCTGATGTAAGATATGAGAGGATTGCCATTTTAAATGCTCTTGGGGCCTATCATAGCTACCTTGGAAAAATTGAAACGAAACAAAGAGAAAAGGAGGAGCACTTTATCCAAGCAACAAAACACTACAACAAAGCATCAAGAATTGACATGCATGAGCCTTCTACTTGGGTTGGAAAAGGTAAAATGTTATTGGATTTATGTATGCAATTAGATGCCCACCCGTAGAATGCTACGAAATTTCTTGTGTTGAGTTTTGAATCTGAACATGTGTTTTGTATTGATTTTTTCTAGACTTGCTTAATGATTGATTTAGTAGTTTAAGTAAAGATGATTGTTGTATGATCTAGAAACGTATTTTATGCTTACAAGGTTTTGATAGTATTCATCTATATATCTGTGAGCTACAAAGTTGCATAAAATTTCCTATAGCGGCTTTTCATATATTTGACTTCCTCAAATTTGTTAATTTGTCTCTCTCTTGTGAAAACTTTGATTTGGGAAAGTATTTGTTTGAAGGAAAATTAGTAGTCTGTGGTTTTCTAAATTCCCCAATATTACTGAACCTCTCTTGTAAAGTGCCAAGTTATCTCTCTTTCAAATGGTAAGTCATACTTATGTACAAGGATTACTGGATACTTCAATGATTTTCTATGTTTTCCAGGTCAGCTTTTACTGGCTAAGGGTGAAGTAGAGCAGGCCTTTGCTGCATTTAAGATTGTACTAGATGGAGATCGTTATAATGTTCCTGCTCTTCTGGGTCAGGTAGTTGCTCATCTTATCAGAGTATGTAAAGATAGCAAATGAGGTGCAGATCATATGCATAGCATGAGAATTATATTCAGTACCTTACTCTGCTAAATGATCTGCTGTGACCAATGCCACCTTAATGAGACTTTTTTTTTTTCATGCTTAGTAAGTCCACACCTATTTGACACTTCTTCCATTTTCTTAGTAAATTTAGATAATTTACATAGTAATGTGACAGACTGACAGTTTTAAATTAAAGGTGTACCCATGGGGTTTGCAATGTAGTTTCTGCTTTACCCTGAGTTATGCTGTCTACCAAATTACTTTTTCAACTTTTGTTGCCAATATGTAGTGATAAATTTTCAATGCTGGGCCAAAGGGTTAGTTGTTGAAAATCTTAGTAAAGAGAAGTGTATATTCCTGGAGAGGAAAAGAGAGCTAAGTCTTAAGATGGTAGCATCAATATGTTGAATTTAATGTAAGTAACTTGGTATTGATGTCTGCAGGCATGTGTTGAGTTTAATCGTGGACGCTATTCTGAATCATTGGAGCTGTATAAGGTTTGTGATTTATATGATTGATGTCATTGAAAAGTAGTATACAAATTGTAGGATTACAAGCCCTGTACCTGGCATGATATTTAATATGACTTTGATGATAATTTTAACACTCCATTAAATACAAACAATGCTAGAGGGCCTTGCACGTGTATCCGGATTGTCCTGGAGCTGTAAGACTAGGCATAGGTCTTTGTCGTTATAAATTGGGTCATTTTGAAAAGGCTCGACAGGCATTTCAGCGGGTTTTGCAGGCAAGTGATTCCATTTTTTTTTTTTTGCGTTGGATATTTAGTCATATTCTGCAGATACTGCAAAAAATTTGCTTTAATTTCCATCCAAGTCTTTCACAATTCTATACTTGCAGTTAGATCCTGAAAATGTTGAGGCGCTTGTTGCACTTGCAATGATGGATATGCGTGGAAATGAAGGTGGGCTGTGTTTGTATCGTTTTTAAAACCGTGATTTAGATATTAATTATTTATCAATATAAATTTCTTATGTTGAGCAGATTAAATATTCTAATTATAATCTTTGACTGTATCTGCCCAGCTTCTGGAATAAGAAAAGGAATGGAAAAGATGCAAAGAGCTTTTGAGATATACCCATACTGTGCAACAGCGCTAAATTATTTAGCAAATCACTTTTTCTTCACCGGTCAGCATTTTCTAGTAGAGCAACTGACTGAAACTTCACTGGCTGTGGCCAACCAAAGGCCGACCAAGTCACATGCTTATTATAATTTAGCACGATCTTACCATAGCAAGGTCTGAAACACCAAACTTTTCTTCTTCTCTAATTAATTGTGTTGCATATTATATTCTTCGTTGGCAAAAGATGCAAGGATGTAAAGGAAACGATTTTCCATAATCTGGTGGCCTATGCAGAAGTGCAATGCAGGAGTTTCTAGTGGGTGTGTGTGTTTATTGATTAAACTCATTATAAAGGAGTAGGAAGAAAGAAACAAGAAATAATGGAAGCTCCTTGATTTTCTTGCTTCTTATTTAGCTCTATGTTCATGCCACGATGATATTTGTAACTTTGTTTTTGTGTACCACTCTACTTCTTGTCAATAGTACTTTGAAAAACATTTAGGTACTATTGTCCCAACATGTCATCAAATAAATAGCTATAAATCATGATACTTGTAGCTCATATATGATTGAATTATCCATAATCCTTTAGCTCTTGCTAACCATTTTGTTTATCTGATTTACCTGTTCCCTTCTCAGGAAATTACTTTTTGAAAAGCTATTGATCACTTTTCCTTTATAACCTGATAAAAGAAATTCCATTGTTTCATTCTGCTTGATGTCCTGTACTTGTGTCTCTTCATAAGAATAAGTATAACTTCATAGATATTTGTCAATCTTGTTTATTTTGCTTGGATTTTTTGCTCTTTGACTGCTAATGGTACTGACTATGATTTTTCTCTACTATAGGGGGACTATGAAAAAGCTGGTATGTACTACCTGGCATCCGTCAAGGAAATTAATAAGCCTCATGAATTCGTATTCCCTTATTATGGTCAGTAACTATACAAGATCATCATTAAAACTGTTTTCTGCGGTTTAGTACTCTTAGAGAAGTTAGTACCTGATTGTAATATTCAAGTGTTGACAGTTGGACTTCTCGGTTTATCTAACTCTTTTCCTTTGTTTGGGGTTCACATTCTTGTATTCTTTTAGTGCCATAATTCCACTTAATTTGGTCATAATCCTTGAAGCATACCTTTGTTGTGCTATAAAAATATATGAAATAAGATTTTATAAGTCAGATGCATTGGAACTACTCATTGACATGCATAAAGGCATTAGGGTCTTTTCTTTTATAGATATATCTCGTTTATTTGTTTTGTGTGTAGTTCTTTTATCTTTGTTCTTTTCTTTTGGCCATAGGTTTGGGACAAGTGCAACTGAAGTTGGGAGATTTTAGGAGTGCACTATCAAATTTTGAAAAGGTGTTGGAGGTTTACCCTGATAATTGTGAGACATTAAAAGTGAGTTAAGCAAACAAATCTTTCTGTTGATGTTTCCCTTTCAAATTGCTTGTATTTGGTTTCAGTTTTCATGTTTAATTTTTTCGATGTAGACTCTTGCACACATATATGTTCAGCTTGGGCAGACTGACAAGGCTCAGGAACTTATGAGGAAAGCTTCAAAAATTGATCCACGAGATGCCCAGGTAGTCCACCTCATTATCTATTTTGTGATTTTATAACTATCAGGTATTGTGATCGCCTTATGCAATATTTTGCATTGAAAGGAGATATTGCTCTTAAACAGAGGCTATCCTGGATGGTCACAGTTCTTTGAGAAATCCACCTATCTTTGAATCATTAATGTGGTTTTATGCTAAGATAAGACATTTTCTTGGCAATGGGAGTGAAATGGAACTGAAATTATTAGTCTTTGGCTCAAAGATATTTGCTTAGGCTCTGATAGATTATATTCTGATATTTCCAGGGACGAATAAGGAGGTTCCTTTCTAATATTTCCCCTTTTTTCTTTTAACTGTGATACAGGCATTTATTGATCTTGGGGAATTGTTGATTTCATCTGACACTGGAGTAGCTCTAGATGTTTTTAAAACTGTAAGAGCCCTATGTTTATTACTCTTTTAGTGAATTTTCAATGCTGAGTTTTATTTATCAAAGACATGTGACTTACATTACAGAATTATAATTTTCATTTGTCATAATTCACAAGGTCCAAAAGTTCCTTAGAATTTAAGACTTGTTACATTTTAACGTAGGCTAAGAGTCTTTTGAAAAAGGGAGGTCAAGAAGTACCCATAGAAGTACTCAATAATATTGGAGTTATTCATTTTGAAAGGGGAGAGTTTGAGGTACGTGCATTACTTATAGGACTGATTTATGCAATTTTGATTTGGAAAACTTTATTTACATTATTATCTCTTTCACTCTCCTATGTCTACTGAGTAAATTTTTCAGTTTTTACAACTACCATCAGATGCAGCTTTAATGCCATTTTATAATTCCAGCTTGCTGAACAAACTTTCAAGGAGGCTTTAGGTGATGGTATATGGCTTCGTTTCATTAACGGAGAAGTAAGCTGTTATCCAAGTGATTGTAGTGCAGCAGTTGTTCAATTCAGGGACATGCAATTATTTCATCGACTTGAAGAAGGTGGTTACAGTGTCGAGGTACCCTGGAATAAAGTTACAACAATATTTAACTTGGCTAGATTATTCGAGGAGTTGCACAATGTTGAAATTGCAAGCATATTGTACCGTTTGATCTTATATAAGGTATGTCTATTTCTGGTGTGCATTTTACCTCTTTACATATAGATACTGCAATTAAGGGAAGGGCTTAAGACACTTTTTGCATGAGGTTGGGATTGAATCACAATGCTGTCAGTTGATCTGTATGGTTTGATAATGACCCATCTCTGGTATAGTCTGAGAAAACCCTAGTTTTGTAATGTTGTTCAGAAATCTGTGGGGCCTTTCACACTTTTTAAGTGGATTCCTTTGAAAATAGGACGTGTTAGGTATTTTTAAATTGTAGTTATTGCTTTCGTATAATTATTTAGGAGAGCACATTTGTGATTAAAAAAATTCTCTTTCTTCATTGGAATTGAAATTTTCACAAAATCAAATATATCAAATAATCTAAGAATAGCTCTGATTATTCATACCCAAATCCTGTAGGTAAGTAATCTTTGTCCTTGATGAGAAAATATGCACCTCTTTTGTTCTACTTAACCCACCCTGGATAAGTATTTAGAAATCTGATTTCATATGGTAGATTTTACGAGTGTTTCTACTCCTTATATACGCTTTAAACGGCTTAATATTACACTGATACTCTATGTAGTATGTATTGGACATGTGTTGTGATTTTCTAGCTGTCAAGTCGTTTGATTCATTATTCTTTACCCTTTTGTGATATTTATACATTTGTGTCCGTGTGCGCTTGTGCCTGTGCATGTGCTTTTTATTGTCTAGCTGTGAAGTCGTTTGATTCATTATTCTTTAGTCTTTTGTGATATTTATACATGTGTTTGTGCACATGCTTGTGCCTGTGTGTTTTGTTTTATTTTCTTTTAACCTTACCTCTATTTGATTTTGATATTCTATCATTGGCTATGATGCTTATATCGATTCACAATTCCCCATCTCAGCTAAGTTTTATGCCAAACAATAGGATTAGACACAAATTTTGTCTTGTTAATATACTTTTGTTAGACTATGACTTCTAAAATACGGTCTACATATCTTGGTTTTCATGTTATGTGAACCTTTTTGGCCTTTGCTGGGCATGTACAAACCTATGTATATGGCTTGTACTATAAAGTTACAAGGTTAATGAGGCTCAGTTTTAGGAATATCTTGCCTTTTGGGATTCCCTGCTGCTGTTGGCAGTAAAATGTTGTAGAACTAGTGCACATCTATGCTCAATCTCTCTTTTATTTCTGTTTATATGATAGAATGTTGATTTGATGGATAGTTTGGTTTATCTTCTTTATCCGATCTTTACTCTTTATTAATTATTTGGCTTACATCTTTATATTCTTTTCCTACTGTTTACCGCTTATTGGCATTTTTTGTATTATGCTATCCTAGGTTCTTTTGCTTAACTTCATTTTGCTTTCTTTGCAGTTCCCAGACTATATTGATTCTTATCTGAGGCTAGCTGCCATTGCAAAAGCTCGAAATAATATTCAATTAAGCATTGAACTGGTTGTTATTACCCCCCTTATAATATTTTGCTTCCATTCTCCATTTTCCTCTCCAAAGGGTTTTTAGCTTATAGATGTTTTGTCAGGTTAATGATGCTTTGAAGGTGAATGAAAAGTGTCCAGAAGCATTATCGATGCTTGGTGATTTGGAGCTTAAAAATGATGATTGGGTCAAGGCAAAAGAAACCTTCCGGGCTGCCAGCGAAGCAACTGATGGGAAAGATTCTTATGCTAGTCTTTCACTGGTGTGTATATTGAAAGTCTGCATGATTTTTTGTATTCTTATTGAGGATGCTTTTCTAGACTTCCCTTCCCCCACTCCAAATCCTCATCTTCTAAAGCTAAAATGCAGATATTGTCATTATATTTGCTGCCTTATATATTGTTACCATCTTTACCTTTTTGACACTTATTGATATGCTTGTTTACTTTCTTAAGGGGAACTGGAATTACTTTGCTGCCATGCGCAATGAGAAAAGAAACCCTAAGTTGGAAGCCACTCATTTAGAGAAAGCTAAGGAACTG
This sequence comes from Pelargonium citronellum, assembly GCA_036897665.1. Lineage (NCBI taxonomy): Eukaryota > Viridiplantae > Streptophyta > Magnoliopsida > Geraniales > Geraniaceae > Pelargonium > Pelargonium citronellum. The sequence goes on from JAYMSZ010000431.1 coordinate 13,550, forward strand.
TACACAAGAGTATGATTCTTTTTCTTCTCTCATTTTGGAAACTCATTGTTAGAAGTGTCTTTTATAGATAATGTGCTTATACATCTAGAGATTATATTCACTGGTTTTAATAAAGAGGTCCAAACCATGTTAGCAGTGCAGCTTATGTTGTACTGGAATAAATTTTTTATTCGTAATTGTATGATGCCGCAAATACTAGAGTTTGAGGACAATTATGAGAAATAGGATTGAATTGAGACTGGTTCTTGATTTGTGCTCATTGCTTAGATTTAGAGCTATAGTAAGAATATAGTCTTTTGGACTGTGATTCATCTTTATATTTACTTGTGTTAACTGTTTCAATCTAAAGTTCATGCTATAGTTTCTTTGCACTTAGTTAGGTCCTTAAAGTTTTCTTTTATGCTATATGCAATTTGTTGATGCAATAATGCTTGGATAATGAAATTGATCTTTGACAATTTATTCTAATTTGTTATATCATAGGTTCTGATTCAACATAATGCTAATTTATATGCTGCCAATGGTGCTGGGGTGGTCTTGGCAGAAAAAGGGCAGTTTGATGTTTCAAAAGATCTTTTTACACAGGTAAACTAGGGTACCTCATATTTGGGCCATTTGTGATGCAATATTCCAAAATTGTTAGAATTCCATTAAGCTAATCTATATATCAGGTTCAAGAAGCTGCAAGTGGAAGCATTTTTGTGCAGATGCCAGATGTGTGGATAAATTTGGCACATATTTATTTTGCTCAGGGAAATTTTGCATTGGCTGTTAAAATGGTAGTTCATCTTGTTTTTCTTTAATTTTTTGGTCTATCATTCTTTTCAACAGAATTATTGTGTCCTTACTCTGTGCTGATGGGCCTTTTGTTTTACAGTATCAGAATTGTTTGCGGAAGTTTTATCACAACACAGATTCTCAGATTCTTCTCTATTTAGCTCGTACTCATTATGAAGCCGAACAGTGGCAAGATTGCAAGAAAACCTTACTAAGAGCCATCCATTTGGCACCTTCAAATTACACACTGAGATTTGATGCAGGTGTTGCAATGCAGAAGTTCTCAGCATCAACACTCCAAAAGACAAAAAGGACAGCAGATGAGGTTTTTAAATGGGCTCTTTATGTGTACTTATTTTCTTATTAAGCCTTTAACTTGATGTCTTGCTATGATTTGAATTTTCAAAAGCATATTTGTATTGTATCATGCATCTCTCAGGAAAATGATCCAAGGAATGAGGTGTGGTTCTCCGGAAAATGGATTGTTATCTACAACCTAGAGAATTTATGTTGGTGTTTTTTCTTATTCTATTTAAAGAAATGTGGAAATGTTGCACTCGATCATACTAGAATAATGTTCAGTATCTTGAGCACGTCTGAGAATTATTTTCTGTATAGGTGCGCTCTACAGTTGCTGAGCTGAAAAATGCTGTTCGAATATTCAGTCAGTTGTCTGCTGCCTCCAATCTTCACTTTCACGGGTTTGATGAGAAGAAAATTGACACTCATGTTGGGTACTGCAAGCACTTGCTTGAAGCTGCAAAGGTTCACTGTGAAGCAGCTGAGAGAGAGGAACAGCAGAATCGGCAGAGACAAGAACTTGCTCGTCAGGTTGCCTTGGCTGAGGAAGCCCGTCGTAAGGCTGAAGAACAAAAGAAGTATCAGGTCTGCAATTGCAAATTTACTTGAACTGTTAGATATAATGGTTGTGAAGAGGATGATTTCAGTAAATTATCTGTGTCTTTACGTATACTTTTCATGTGGAAACAGTTGGAGAAGAGAAAACAAGATGATGAACTGAAGAAAGTGAGACAACAGGAGGAACATTTTGCGCGAGTTAAGGTCAGGTTGCTGATTAATAAACAAATTATCTGATAAGGAGACCATATGCCTAGACAGTTTATAACCTCTATGGGCGAAGTAACTTTTAGCACATCTCATGTAAATGACACTTCAGACTCAAGCCATTAACTCTACATTTATCAAAATGTCTTCACTTCAGATGACCTTAACTGGATTAAAAGAAATGGAAAAGCTAATCTTGTTTCAGAATTATTGGCTCGCCATATGTCTTTCCTTTTCTCGTTTTTAATTTTTTCTATATGTGATATCTCCAGGAGCTATGGAAAAGTAACACACCTGCTTCTAAGCGGAAAGACAGGACTGAGGTCGATGATGAGGAAGGTGGTGGGCATAGCGAGAGAAGGAGGAGAAAAGGTGGAAAGAGAAGAAAGAAAGACAGGAGCTCAAAGCCACACTATGATACAGAGGAACCAGAAGCTGACATGATGGATGATCATGAAGAATTGGAAGATGAAGATGCCAACATGAATTATAGGGAACCAACAAATCGGATGAATGACCTGGACGATGAGGCCGAAGAAAATGCTCAGAATCCTCTTGCAGCTGCTGGTCTTGAAGATTCTGATGCTGAGGATGAGGTTTAACATCTATTTTACTCATTATTAGTTTTTTTTTCTTGATTGCGCTTTTTTGGTGGTAAAGCACTGAGTGTCATCTGTTAGGATCAAATCAACCCAAAGTGCAATAACTAGAGATAGGAAATGGAAATGAAAGCGAAAGCGAAAATTGGACATCGAAATTTACTTGGAGAAACCCCCAAACGTAGTTTTTTTACCCTTTTTTTTGCATAAAAAAAGTTAGGGTAAAAAAAAAACTACTTGCAAGGTATTAGAATTTCACTGAATATTTGGAGATACAACAATACTAGTTGGGTCCTCCATCTATCAACTTAAGCTTGTTGCCACATGGTAGTAGAGTTGGGTCCTCCATCTATCACCTTCTTGGTCCACGTGCAGGGTCCATCCATCGTATCCAACGTGCACGTGAGGGGGAGTGTTAAGGAATCTCACATCAAAAGAATGTGAAGTTTGTCGTCACTTGATAAACTACTTGGTCCCTCCTCCACCTATCAATTTAAACTTTTGTGTTGGAGTAAATTTTAACAAGGAGAGGACAGACACCTCTAGAAAATACAAGTGTATATATCTTACGGTTGACTGTGTACAACATTGTTAAGTTTTATGCTTTCTCTCTCTCACACACACACACACAAACATATATATAATTTATGCTACTCTCATTTCTGGTCAATCAACCTTCTTTTTTCTGGCTAATATGTTTTTTTATATGTTTTGGTGAAGGTTGCACCCTCAACTGCAGGTAGGCGAAAGCAGGCATGGTCATCAGATGATGAAGAGCAACTAGAGAGGCAACCAGAGTCCAGCCCTGTCAGAGATGGTTCTCCTGGGCTGCAGGAGAGTGACGGAGAAGTTAGAGGAGGATATAGTGATAAGCTGAATGAAGATGCTGCACTCGATGATGAGGACTGAGATAAAGCATGTCAGGAGAGACTCAGACTTCTGGAGGAAGAACAAGAAATTGTGGCGGGGCAGAGCGGGGCGGCAAAGAAACCAATTATTTATTCGTGCTGATACCTCATTCACTCATTTTTCACCCATGCCTTGGATGGGATATAACTAAACCTTTTTGGCCTTTAATTTGAGGCTAGTGTACTTGCGAGGGTGAAAATCTTTGTATCAGAAAATTATTACATCTGTATATGACTGCTGTTTTTGCCAACTTTCCATTAATATAAGAGCAATTTGACATATCCATCTGGATTGCATATTATTATCCGAATTGGAAACTTAAGTTTGAGGATGTGCTATGTGATTATGAATGTGCTTACAAGGCTATTTCTAATATTGACTTGATTGAAATTGGCAGGAATAGGATGCAACTACTGGTGGAAGAAACGGAGGAGCATACCCTAGTTAGCTCTCTGCCAACATTTATCAAGGTAAGATCCACTTCCAGCTTCTAGATTCAATAGAACTTGGGATTTGACTAGAAGAATGTAGTCAAGTTTCATTGCTGGACACATACTCAAGATTTAGAAAATGAATTTATCTCATATATGTACATGTAATGATGAGGGGCCCCCCAAAGATATGGGGTTGCCACTTGCCAGCCCAGATTCTCAAGTAGTATTTTAAATTTTAGGTAAGAGTCAGTGGAAGCTGGGGTAGAGCCAAAAACGACATCGTTTAGAGATGAGTGGCTTTTGTGGTGATAATTTTTGTCAGAACATGGCTTTTGGTGTTTGAGCCTGCCCTGCCCTGCCCTGCAGGTGACTGACAAAAAAGAAAAGAAAAGAAAGAGTCAAAATGAGGTGTGGTGTGGGTGTGGCCTGTGGAACTGGAGGGATTGTAAGTTTAGTTCTGGACCTTACTGCTTTTACTGGTTACTAGTGTTTTGTGTGGGTGTGTCTGTCAAGTCTTTTATGTCTGCAACACTTCAGATTAGGCACAGAGAGCCAGAGACACAGACCCATTACTCTCTTTCTCTTCTCTCACCCATCACACACACAAATCAGAAGTTTCAGAACCATTGCACACTTGCTACCATCTCTCTGCTCTTTTTGCCAAACCCTAACTCTACTGTCCTACTTCTTTGCTTCCCTTCTTTCCATTTCCATGACTCTCAAAAAAATACTAGTGACAACTGATGACTCTGACCACAACCCACAGTACTGTTGCTGTTACTGTTACTGTTACTGTTTGGTGGGTAACATTTCATGGTAAAAATAAATGTGCTGGTTTTGCCAATGAGAATCTGTGTAACTTACTTTATTTTACAGTAAAAATATATATTTAAGGGAAGGAAGAAGCATCAAGCATGTGGTTGGAATTATATTTTTTTCTGCCATATGCTAGTTTCTGCTGATAAAGGCCCCATATGGGGACCAGGATCATGAATGTTACTACTACTACTCTGCAGGTGAAAAACCCAAAAGATCCTTGCCTCCATATAATATCCTCATGTAAGTATATAATATCATAGAGAAGTGCACCTATGGGGTATGGGGATTGAGATAGCTGGTAATTTTCATGGACATCTTCTATTTTTCATACCCTTTTTAGTTTCTCTTGAATATAATTTTCTTCTTCTGAAAAGCCTGTAAATGTTTGCCATTTCAGGAAAAGAGAAGATGATTCTTCATTAATACAATAGCTTTCAAGCTATAAGTGTAGCTTCTTTCACAAAATTTGTATAGAAAAGGCACTTATTATTGGTGGGTTTGTTCGTGTTCTCTGAATTATTCCACAAAATGTGTTGGGAGTACATGTAAATAAATTAAGCACATGTTAGGCATTATCAACAATCAACATAAGTTGGGTGAAGTGGAAAATGACAAAAATTAGGAAGATCCTGGGCCTATTGGGCCCCACTGTTGTCTCTAAGCCATGATGTTCATCATGTAATTAATGGCATTGCACAGCAGCTGGTATGGAAAAAAAAAACCAGAAAATCACATAAAAGAAGTTGCAGGTATGATCACACAACACACAACCAAGAAGAAGCAACATAAAAGACATCGGATCCTTCATTACATAATAATCCAACTCAACCACACCTATCTAAAAAAAAATTAAACAAAAAAAAAACATAGACTGAGAACTAGCAACAAGCCATGACCACCTCCCAGTATAGTCAACTCAACCATCTGCAACACAAGAGACAACAAAGTCACAAGAGAAGGCAATAACCAATCAAGAAACAGAAATAGAGTAAATTCAAATTTAGTTACCGTTGTGGGTTCTGGAATTGAAGATTGGGAAGTCAAGTGAAGAAGTGGGGATGGAGATTGAGAGCCTGGTTGCACTGTTTGATGACTTGTCATCCAAATCAAGCCAAGAGTCTCTGTTTTTTGGAGGCCACTCCTCAAAGAATCTATGAACAATCTTCTGGGTGGGTTGCTGTTGATTATCTCTGATGTCACTTCCCAGGAGATAGCAGTGCTGATCTTGCTTATTGGCTTCTTTGGAGTGCTGATCTTGAGGCTGGAGTTGCAGATAGGAGTAGTCAGTCTGTAACCCAGAGCAGCTCCTCTGTTTTGAGGAAGAGGAAGAGCTCATTGTGAGAGGTGTTAGCTGCCAAGAATCTTCCATGGATGAACCAGAGAAGCTTCTGGCAGTGGCAGCCCCAGAAGAAGGCTCTGATGAGAAGAAAGTATGCTCATCCACCTCATCTTTTAGTCCATAGCTACTACCATAGTTGCTCCTTCTTCACAACCGAATACAACAGAAACATTAGTTGACCATAGTAAACATCAAGCCAACAAATTAAAGGTTTTGAGAAGAGAGAAAAAATAAATAAAAGTACCTGTAATCAGAGTTGGATTGGGATTGGGAATAGGAACCCGAGTACAAGAACAAATTAGTATTGTTGTCTTGAGGTGGCCTTGAAGAAGATCTGTGGGAGTAGAGGAAGGGTTGTTGTTGGTGTTGTGGGAGATGGGTTGAGGTGTAACAATGGTGGTGGTGATCAGAAGAAAAAGACTGGTTTTTGGTGGAGATTGAAGAAGAAGAAGAAGAAGAAGAAGAAGAAATGGGTGTTGGGGTTGGAGGAGGTTGTGATGATAAAATTTCCACAGGCTTTCTTGGACGGTTCTTGCCCCTGTGCATG
>JAYMSZ010000432.1:0-20029 GCA_036897665.1 Pelargonium citronellum
CCCACCGCCTCCGCCTCTCCGGCGCAGGCCAAAGCCGTCCCTGTCGGCATACCGGTCGGGATCAAGCCGGTAGCTCACTACCATCCACCCTACAAGCTTCAAAAACTAAACAATCCGAAGCAGAAGATTCTCCTCCGGCGGTCCAATTCCGACTCGTCTCCGGACAATTCACCGGACTCTACCGATAGTTTCCCACCCGAGCCTCCTTATGATCGAAAAAGGCCAGCTGTTCATCAAATGAACTCAATGTCGGGAGCTAGGAGGGTTGCCGGAGGAGGGGAGAAGGCGGTTCCCGATAAGAATTGGGGCAACTCGGTTCGGGAATTGACCCGAGCAATACTGAAATTCGGGGAAGCTTACGAGCAGGCGGAGAGCTCGAAGCTGCAGCAGGTGGTGGAGATGGAGAAGCAGAGGATGAAGTTTGCTAAAGAGCTTGAGCTGCAAAGAATGCAGTTTTTCATGAAGACCAAGTTGGAGATTTCGCAGCTCAAGCACGCGAAGAGGGTCGCGAACAACAATAGCAATCATCGTAGCAACATCGGCAACAACAAGAACAACAACAATAGTAATAATAGTGATAGCAGTAACTAGGTTTGTACCGTCTTAGATCAGATCGAATCACAATTCTATGTATTGGGTTTACGACTCGAGACATTAGAGAATCAATGAACATTTGTAATAGACTGAGTGTCTTGTAATGTTGTCTCTTATCAAGATAATGATTTAAGTGTTAATTTTAACTTACAGTGAAGTCTTCGCATTCAGGATACATTGTTGATGTTCAAATTCCTGAGAAACGAGTGAATCGATGAACATTTGTAATGTTGTCTCTTTATCGAGAAACTGATTAAGTGTTAGTTTTAACTTACAGTGAATTCTTGCAGACATTTACTTGTTCTTCGCATTCATGATACATTGCCGGAGATAACAAATGAGATCACAATTCTATGTTTTAAGACCCAAAAAACGAGGCTGGCTTGCTGTAGTCGTCAAGAACTCGAATTGTTCAAATACACTCTTTATCTGTCAAAGAAACAAAGGTTGGTTAGTTAACCAGATAAACAGAGAGAAGGAAATTAGGGAAGTGCTCAATACGCGTTTGCTGCTAAAGTAAGTAACGAGAAAGTTTTTTGGTTTGGAAGATACAATATATTTGGTAGATAAGATCACATTCAAAAACCCTTTTATGTATTCTTAAGGCTTAGCCTGCTATGGCGCCAATTCAATGTAGCACGGAAAATAGATCTTGTTGGAGAGGCCATTCAAGCAAGGCGATATCTTAAAGAGCGTGATAGCTATAAGAGAACCATAAAATTTGACCCTTTTTACAAGATATTCGAAGAAAAAAAAAAGTTGATAGCACAAAAGCCATATAGTGAATGCATGAACCAAGAGAAAACCAGAACTTGTTAGGTCAAACTCAAATCAGATTCTTTCTCTGACGATATCAACGAACTTAGAACATTTTAGTTGACTTCAGGAGCAACTAGACCTTGACCATTTCTGGACCAACCCGCCTTTCCGGAGGGATATTGTTATGACTAGTGACTACCAATTCATAGTAGCAACCGAATAACAAAGAACCTATTACCATGGACGCTTCAAAATCTACAGAGTGCCTATTAAATCCAACACGGGTGGAGACACGAGACATGTCAAACAAACACGTACCCAACAAAAATGCCATACAAAGAAGATCCAGAGGTGTGTTCTTACACAGCCAGCTGTTTTCTAATCAAACAAACACACAACATATCCTAATCTGCTTCTTCATATCCGAGAATGTGACCCAATACAGAGTTCTGTCTCAAAATTAATACAGAGCTAAAAGGATCTCTCTTAGAAGCTACTGGCCAAGCTATATCTATAAGAGATCTACTAAACTCTATTACAAAATATATCACTGACTGTATTCTGAAACCATTATTAGGTTCTGCAACATCTCCACCGCTGCAACATATTAAGATCAACATTGGTCGGAAAGCTCAAACTCAGACACAACACATTTCTAGAAAGTAAAAAAAACGTCATATATTATCGTCCACTGCAATGCAATACTTAACCAAAAGCGTATAACTAAAAAACTGCTTGTAGTCAGCTACTCCATATAAATATGTCATTGTATTAGAAGAAATGATTACCATATTCTTCCTTAAATCCTTTTGGTCACAAAGGTCTGGGAATTTGGTTCTTGAAAAAGTCTGGAAATAAAAAAGATCATACTAGCAGAAACATATTATCCCGTTTTTACAATATGATTGCAAGTGCTTGTAATAGGATATTAGAGGTCACACAAAAAGCAACTGAAAATGACTTAACTTTCAATTGAGTCAAGATGAAACCTGAAAACAGATTATTGGAATTAGCATGTAATATTTAAGAGGAAACATGCAAATCAATTTCCTGCTGGAATTGATAAAAGACTAAGGTATCGTTTGGATTAGAATATTTGTACAAGAACGGGAATGATATTCTCGTTGTTCATGTTGGGATTACTATTTTTTGTCACAAAAATGGTTTTCGAAGGAGAATCTCATTCTTATTTCCAGTCTCGATTCTCATTCTCATTCCAATTTCTTTAATCCAAAGCTACTTAAAACTAATCATATGAAGCTCTTTTTGTCTTGTTAACTTGGAGAACAAGAACCTTTTGATTGGGAAAGAGCTTTTAACCTATATTTTAGCCGTTGTTTAAGGTATAAAGTTTGTGATAAGATTGTCCTCTTTGTTGATTCTGATGTTCTAATCTTTCTTAAACTATATGTTTGCTTCGGATGGGGAACAAACCAAACTATAATGATAAAATATCACCTTTTAGAGGTCAAATGGGGTCTAAATCAATCATGAGTGGTAGCTATACTTTTCTATCCCAAAAGAGAACTCACTTAAATATCAAATATACACTAACTTCCTCGCACCAAAAGCATAAAAAACAAGCAAAATTTTCAACAAATCAATCAAGAAACCAAGTGAAAAAAAATCATAAAATGAAAAGCAAACTCAATAAATAGTGAACAAAATTCAAATGTAAAATCACCAAAGCAGACCTCAAAAGTCCAACTTCAAATGATGCAACAAATCATGACCCATTGACAATTATAATAACAAACTCACCAAATCTACCTCATCATGAGACCTTAGAAACAAATATAGTAACCAACCAATCAACAATCCAACAATTTCATCAGCAACAACACAGTCCATTTTCCACTAGTTGATCTTAAACACGAGAACAAAACCAGCTTATAACTCAAAATTAAAGAGAACCCAGGTCTCAAATTGTCCTGTTGATGCAGAATCAGCAAAATCCAAATGTTTTTTAATTGAAATTCGACAGAGACATTTCATCGAACATGTTGCGTGCATAACCGAAAGAAGAGTCGCTTACCCAGATTCCAGATTCATTGAAGCGCCGTGACAGTGTCGAGGACTCGATGTTTGAGATCGGAGAAGCGAGATTGAGATCGGATCGTACGGCGAGTCCAGATCTTTGTCGCTCTCGGGCCGTACAGTTACGGTCTCTCAGTCAGGTGCAACTGTCAGATTCCGGCACAGAAAGTGTATCTTCAATCTCACATTCTCCTTTTTACTATTTTTGTTTTTTTATTTTAAAATTGATTTTTATTAATAAATGTATTTTTGGAGAATATTTTTTTTAACAAATATTTTCTTAGTCGAACGAAGAAAGAAAAACGAGGAGTTATTAACTGAGAATAAACCGAAAGTACAAATAACAATGGAGTTGCTCATGCCTCATCACGGGCATGTGTGGCACACCTTCGGAGTATGGGGCCACGACGGTCCGTCAAGACGATTTTTGACTATTATAGGCATATTTGTGTTTTTGGCCCAAGCTTGCTCGCTAGCCTATCTTCTAGTTATTGTTGTAATTGATGATTTTTTAGCTAAAAGTTATCATTTAATAAACGTATCGTGTTTTATTAAAGGTCGTTGAAACAAGATTGATATCCTTTTAGAAGAATTCAGATGAAGAGCAAGAGTGAGAGAGATGTAAATGTCTAAACTTCATCGTTTTGATTAGAAACAAAACGAATAGGCTTAACCGCAAATGTGACTATAGTCCTAACAACACATCTCAGTCCATTTGGGTTTGATTCGACCTGATTCATCCTAATTTTGACCATATTTAGTCCAACGTAACACATGGATTAACCAACCTAGTCCACCATATCAACTAATGTTTGGCTCGACGTATAAGAAGTCATCTACTTACATTAGAGCTCCGCCAAATGCAATAAGGGGGTTTGTTATGTCAATACACTCTTGGGCTAAGGTATCACACACTCCTATGTACATTCTTTTAAATTACACTTGGTACACGTGATTCACTCTTTTACTTTCACGTTGGAGGAAAATTACAATGCAACACATTAATTTTCACTTAACACGTCAATATTTTTAAATGTTTGATATTCTTATACCGTTAGAGTGTTGGACTACATCAACAATCTGTTTTTCGCGTACTAAAGTTAAAATAACACATCAAAATCATTTAGACTATTTCATTGTGTTTACATATGGATTCAAAATCCAAATTTAGAGAATTTGTTTAGCTTCAATTTTTTGTCCACATGTTTCTTTTTTTCCACTTCAAGAGGAGCCAAATTTTTTTGCATGTGAGACATGTCCAATGGGACAACTTTTGTAAATTTGACACAAAACCAAACTAATCATATTGGCCACCCAATTTTTGCCATAAACGGACCACATACAACCTTGAAAATGAAACTTCAATGAATTGCTTTATAAATTTTGTATTGTTGTTGACATTGTTTCACAAGTGTCACTTACCAATATACAAACTCAAGTCAATAAGAAAAATGAAAAATATTTCAATTTGGTTATTTATTATCTATTAGTTTTGAATTAGTGCCTACTTTGATTTTTGTTTTAGTTTGACCCATAAACTATACATATTCTAGTTTGGTCCCCAATCATATGCTAACCTTAAAATCCAATGTTTAATTATTCTATCTATTCACTTCATCTAAATAATACAATTTTCTCAAATTTATGTAAGGAATTCAAATTTAGCATTTTAAGAATATAATAAACAAAATTACCATCAATAAAAAATTAGTTTAATTTAACAAGCTTGTTTATTTTCACCAAAAACATTCAACAAGGCCATCAATACCAACAATTATGTTGTTGCAACATTATTGCAATGGTAAATATTTTGAGATAATAATTATAGAAATTGATTTTTTTTTTAGTAATTAAGTCAACAGCTATCATGAAATATAAAAATAGAAATCAAATTAATAAAAATAAATGAATTGGTGATGGTCTATATGGATTAAGACAAGGTTCAAAATTAAATATAAATAGGCTAATATCAATACAAATCAATAGTTTTTTTCAAATAATTTTATTAATAAAGGAATTTCACAAACAATCAAAAGTTAATATATTCGTTCAAGTCACTAGTTGAAAGTCGATTGTGTGTTACAAGACCGGAACATGTCACGTTCAAAACAGTAACCAAATGTTGACACGATACAATCGACACGAACACGACCCATCACATTTTGCATGATATAATCAACACGTTTGACACGACATAATCCAACACATTTGCCACAACACAACACACTCGACACGTTATTATGATTAATGTACAATAATACCCATAAGAGTGCATGTTGGACGTGTCACAACACGACTATAATTAAAAACATGTGTGGTTTGCATGGAATCATAGATACCCAACACTTACACGACACGATTGTCAATCTTGTTAGATTCTCCAACACGAATATGACACAATTACAAAACGTGCGAGTCCAAATACGCTACTTTCATGTTGTGTAATTGAAAACTCTATATACAACCGACACATTTTATCATCACCACCTCATCGTAACATCGCCACGTCACGATACCATTTTATTCTTAAGGAAAATCATTTTAAAGACTCACACTTGTCTTGGTGAAAAAATGTGTTTTTCTATAAGGGTAATATGGTAAATACATGTACAAATATTTGTATTTAAAGACAACGGTTAAATTCTCCAAATTTCCGCTCAGAAAATTTAACTCAATTAGAGCGGAGACAGTTTTGCACAGACCTTGATTTTCTGGTACATTTCCTAATTTGCCCCTTATGAATAGTGGTCCACCCAATCTTATAAAATTTATGGACCACCTTGTCCTTTTCAAAAAATAAAATACTATTTTTATTATATATAGTATATAAAAAAAAACTAATAACAATCACAAATCATATCCTAAACCCATTTAAAAATGATTTTTGCACGACTAACTTAAATTTGAAGTTGAAACTAATAGACAATTGTAGATTAGTTTGATGATTTGTACAATTATAATAATTATTTTAATATGATAATGAAGGGTTTTAGATTTGATTTATATTTATGTATTCTAAATTAATATTTATATCATTGTTGGAATTATAAATTTTCATAATAAAATGGTAAGTATAGCAAATACAAATTATGATTTGATTTAATTTAACATATGTTGTTATTGATCACGACTCTAAGCAAAAAAATATCTAACAATGGAATATTTGGGGTTATTTATATATACAACCATTCATTTCGCAACTACGTACCAATTTATTTACATGATTATAAATAATATTTAATAAATCTCATGTGTTGTTATTGATTTAACTTATTCTAAAATAGTTATATCAATAAAAAAAAACTTATTCATAAATGGTAAACTATTTGTTTTAAATTTGTTTTTCTCGTGAACGAATCTAAATGCTCTATAAATGACGTGAAAATGACAAATATGGTTACATGTGATTACTGATTCCAGCTAGAGTTGTTAATGCAAGTATCTGAAAATCAACTAGCGTGATTTGTGCGATCGAGTTATAATAAAAGTGGGTCGAGTTTAGTAAATAAAGTCTTGTACTAAAAATTGGTTGGCCTTATTTTCTAAGATTTGTGCATAAATGTGGGTCGAGTTCAAGTCCCAAATGTCATTTTTAATGTCAAACATGCAAAATAATCCAACCCAACTCGACTTACAATGCACATATATCGAATTAGAACAAGTACTTTTAAACCTAGCTTAAGATAAACCCTACATTTGAACAATCAACTCTAAATCTCTAATTCTAGATGTAGTTAGAGTTGATAATTCAGATCCGAACCCGAAAATTCAAATTCCTATCCTATCATTTTCTTGGCTCGGGACACTAGAATCCAAAAACCGTCCCTGATCCAAATCCTAAACCAAATTCCTAACCGACTCGAACATCTTTCGGCCTAGATTATGTTTATGTTTCCTAACACTAGTCCGAAAACCCGAAATTGTCACTTCGAGTAGTAACTTGTAAGTACCAATAATGCAAAGACCTAGAAAAGAAAAGGACATTATGGTCATTTTAGGTCAGAAACAGTAAAACCCAAGTCCATAATTGTAAATTCAAATCAAATAAACCTCCCCACAATCATCTTCTTCTCCAAATCACAGTTTAAAGAACAGTTTTTTAATTTTCTCTTCACAAAACCAAAAAAAATGAAACTTTTGTCAGAATCACACACAAACAAACTATAATACCACTCTCTGTTCTTCATCTTCTTCGTCTTCGACCACTACCCACAACCCCTTTCTCTCTCCTCTGTACAGACACTGTCTAGAGAGAGAAACTGAAAGCGAAAGCTACATTTTTTTTGGGCTCAGAAATGAGTAAAAAAGCAGAAACCACCTCCTCATTGTGCTAGGGTTTGCGTAGAGCTCAAGAAGACCCAAATGTTGCTGCCCATTTGACCCGACTCAAGGATCCGATTATCGAATCGAGGATCGAGCTCAGGTTCGCTTCGATTTCGACGATCCCATTTCGGTTTTTTGAATTGCTTAGCATGCAAATTGGTTGTATTCACTTGGGTCTGGCTTGTTTGTGGCATTTGAGTTCGGTTTCTGTGGAATCAGATCTGGGTTGTGTCATTTTGGTTTTGAGTTGTTGGGGTTTTAGGATTGAGATCTGTGGTGGGTTTTTGGAGAAGTTTTTTGGTAGTGGATTTTTAGCTACTGGGTTTGTGTTGACTGATTGTTTGTTCTTCATTGATCCCATTTTCATTTCAAATGCTTATGTTTGGTTTCAGTTTTTGATTGTTGCTTTGAACTCTGCAATGCAGCTTGGAAGTTTTGGAACTCGATGTTCTTGTCTCAGGACTTGATTAATTAGGACTGTGAAGATCCGGGTTCGGTAAGTGTAGAGATAGTGTAATCGCAGCTGAGGGCAAATGAAATCCGACACGCCTCTTGATTATGCTGTTTTCCATTTATCACCAAAACGGTCAAGGTGAGGTTATTTAATTTGATGAGAACGTCTTGATTGGGTTATCTCTTAGAGCTGACAATTCGTGTTAATGTGTCATGTTAGATGTTAAATATGTGGTAGATGCGTGTTGGTGTGTCGTGTTTGTGTTGGCTTTGCCTCAAGCGAGAGATGAGGCAAGCTGCATTTGATGTTCATTTTTTTTCTCCATTATCTACCGTATGCCTAGTAGATTTAGACGACAGGTGTAAGGATGTGGCGAGAAATAGGATATAAGATGAAAGCAAATTAGAGATGAGACATATTAGAGAAAAGATTAAGTGACTAACCTAAGCAATGATTTAATAGTATTAAATTACTATGTTAACGTTAATTGTGTATACGTGTTGCGCGTGTTTCACAAGTCCAACACACACTCAAACATGACACGATTATAAATATGTTGAGCCTACACATGCCTAAATCTTGTCATGTTCGTGTCTGGTTATGTGTCGTGTCCGGAATTGCAAGCTCTTTTCTCTCTATACATCAATCAAGGTAATTAGTTTTTTTCCTTTTGTTGGGCAGATGTGAGTTGCATGTTTCGAGCAATGGAACTACGGAGAAGCTTGCTTCAGGACTAGTAAAGCCATTTGCAACACATTTAAAGGTTGCAGAAGAGCAGGTTGCGTTGTCAGTTCAGTCAATTAAGCTTGAAGCGGAGCAACGTAACAATGCTGAAGTTTGGTTCACTAAAGGAACACTTGAGAGGTTATGCTCAATGCCGATAGATACATTTTATTTTTGTCCTTTTAGGTATTGTTGGATAGTTCTGCTTTCTAATTTTGATGGCATTTCATGGTTATAGGTTTGTGCGCTTTGTTAGTACACCGGAGGGCTTGGAGCTGGTCAATACATTTGACGCAGAGATGTCTCAGTTAGAAGCAGCCCGTAGAATTTATTCATCAGGTGCATTTTTCAAATTTTTCCCTTTTTAGGAATAATAATTATCTCATACTTGTTAGTTGCCAGAAGAACTAGTTGATTATATTTTCTTGATACTTTATTGTAGTTAATTGTGAACCAATAAAGAAGTTGAATAATGAATTTTGTGTGTTTAATTACTAGACAAACAATTACATATACTATAAGAAACTATCATTTAATGACAATTATGTAATACTAAATGCACAAGATTATAGTGTAGAGACCCGTCAAGAGAGATAAATGGGAAAGCTAATTCAGATTCATATTACTGGGGCCCATAACAATTTAGATATATACATATTTGGCAATGTGATTTTCTCTAAAATTGCGGTTTCATAAATTAACTGAAGGTATAATGTCCAACTGTCCATATCCAAAATGTTCGAAGAGATCAAAGAAACTAACCACATCCTTTAAAATCCATCATTAATCCTGTATCGTTATGGGAATAAAGAATCTAAGCCAAGCCGATGAGAATTTTACTCGTTGGATCCGTGTCATTTTAATGACGGGTTTTAAACTTATTGGTGTCTCTTTCTATGCCAAATTAATGCTCACTTAGAATCTTATCATTATTATAGTTAATCACTAGAAGATTTTGCTTTTACAACATTTTATCAGTCATTCATTTGGTTGTAAGGAGGACGCTAATGATATTGATCATCTTTGTTATGAATGCTTCCATCAACTATATTCTTCTTAGGGTGCTAGACAACTTCCTATGCTGACCCAGTTTTTGAATGATTTCGGTCCAGGTGGGGATGGAACGGGCACCACTGCAGCCGCTGATGCAACAAAGTAAATCTCTTCCTCTAGCTTTTATGATAGCTGTTCCGGAATGTCATATTTCATTTAGAACTTGATTGCTTTCTTAGGTTATTTGAAAGGTTTTCACTCCACTTGGTGATAGTAGCCTCTCTGAAGTTGTTGAATTTATATAATTGAAACAAAATAAAATCTGCCAGTGTGAAATAGCTAGCTATCTAATATTTTTCGGTGGTGATGTAACACCAATGGCCATAATCTCAGTTATAAGAACTGATGACCATTAATTTGATGTAATCATGTAGAGCCAATGAAGTTGCTGTCTGATTTTCATTTTGCCATTGTTTCGTTGACACCAGGAAGGAGCTTCTTAGGGCTATAGATGTACGGCTTGCTGCATTGAAGCAGGACTTAACCACAGCTTGTGCGCGTGCATCAGCTGCTGGTTTTAACCCCGATACTGTCTCTGGACTCCAACACTTTGCCAATCGTTTTGGTGCCCATCGCCTAAAGTAAGCACTCTGGAAACCCTATGCTCAAGTAGGGATGCTAAATATGTCTTCATTGCAGTATCCCGTTACCTATTTTAGTATTACCGGACAAAAGGGTCTCTTAACAAATGGAAGAGAAGAGAATGAGAAATGGAGATTCACATTTTTTTATATAAAAAATATGAATATTGCTGACATATGTTGAATAATAGTAACTGTTTCTATTTTCGGTGCAGTGAAGCCTGTAGCAAATTCCTAATAGTGTGGCAGAGAAGACCAGATCTCATCACATGGAGACCAGGTGGCGATGACAAGGCCGTTAGATCTTCCACTGGGTCCGACATGTCGATAGATGAGCCCACGTGCCCAGAAGCAGACACAGACCAGGCCCAACAACAACCCAAATCTCTCAATGACGCAGAGAAGAAACAGAGGCAAGAAGATTCTCAAACAACTGAGTCATTGCCGTCGTCTTCAATCCAGAAGAGTCAGCCCGGGAGGCGGCTCAGTGTTCAGGACCGAATCAACCTCTTTGAGAACAAGCAGAAGGAGAGCTCTGGTGGCAAACCCGTTGTTGCGAAAGCAGCTGAGCTCAGAAGGCTCTCCTCGGACGTTTCTTCTGGCCCTGGTCCTGGCCCAGCTGTGCTAAGGCGATGGAGTGGTGCTAGTGACATGAGCATTGATGTGAGTGGGGAAAAGAATGATTGTACAGAGAGCCCCATGTGCACACCCTCGTCTTCTGTTTCTCATTCCAAAAGTAATATATTTTCCAGTAAGTCTGAAGATGGTGATAGTAACTTGAAAGATCAAGCTGAATCTGAAGCGCAGATTCTGGTTCGGAATGATTCAGTGAAAGAAAATGAGGTGGGACTGAAAGCGCCATCAAACTGGAAGGAACAAGCAGGCTCTGAAACTCATTTGAAAGGTGTTAGTGATAGAGTAGAGCAGGTCGAAGTGAATGATCATGGGATTTCTCTGGAGAAGCTGAAGGTTTCGTCTTGCGATGAAGAGAGGGGTGGTGGAAATAAAGATCAATCGGGGTCTAGAACAAAGTTGAAGGGATTTTTTGATCGGGAAGATGTTGGTTCGAGAAACCAGGGTTCTCAAATCAAGACCGTGACTTCTGGGGGCAGGGCAGGGGATATTGAATCAGACTATGTGTTTGTAAACAGAGCTGAAGATGTTCAACAAAAAGATCAGAGGGCAAGTCAACCGCATGTTAGGCATTCTCAGAGTCATTTCCGGTCCCTTTCAGGACAGTTGGAAGGTGGGTTTGGACAAAAATTTAGGGAATCTCACGACAAAGATACTGGTGGTGATCATCAGTTGGCTCCTCAACCACAGTGGAAATCTTTAACTGGGGCAGTGGAAGAAGTGAGGAACAAAGACTCGGGGTCATCTGAGAAGCCGACAGCCAAAGTAGAAGGTTCAGGAGCTCAGAGAATGAAGTTCCAAAAACCTGTTCTCGCTGGTCCTGAACAGATTAAGAAGTCACAGGGTAGAAAGGAGGAGACCAGTTCAGTTTCTGGGATTAGCAAACCTGTGTTTCTTGGGAAAAAGGTTGTAGAAAATGAAGACAGCTTTGGTACACCGGTAGATCAGGTTCAAAGAGTAAGGCAATCTAAGGGAAACCAAGAGTTAAACGATGAGCTGAAAATGAAGGCAAATGAACTTGAAAAGCTTTTTGCAGAGCACAAGCTTCGGGTTCCCGGGGATCAGTCTGGTTCTGCAAGAAGAGGGAAGTCTGCTGACACACACACGGAACAACCCGTTAGTTCTCAGTACAGAAACCCAGCAGCACCTGAAATGTCCCCTGTACAATTGCCTGACAGAAACACAGTAGTAAAACCATCAGGGAGTTTGAGTAATATGAACTTCAACACTCCTCCAATGAAGATAGTCGATAACCAGGACTATGGTCGCATTCCGAGGCAGAAATCCCCAGACCTTGGTTCCACGAATAGTTCTAGAGGAAAATCCTACGAGAAATATATGCAGAAAAGAAATGCAAAACTGCGGGAAGAATGGGGTTCTAATAGGGTAGAAAAGGAAGCCAAGATGAAGGCCATGCGGGATAATCTTGAGCAGAGCAGAGCCGAGTTAAAGGCCAAGTTTTCAAATGGAGATAATTCAGTGTCTAGCGCTCGTCGACGTGCAGAGAAACTCAGATCATTCAGTGCTGGGTCAAGTTGGAAGAGGGATCAGGTATTTCATGTTCTAAAACTGATAATCTATGTTGCATAGACACAGGATACGAGATACTGGACATGACATGACACGACACAGATAAGTTGCCACAGTTTTATTACATTAGAGACACAACACGTTAAGAATACATTCATTAATAATACATTTTCTATATTAGTTCATATAATTTATATAAATTCATGCATGAAAAACCCTATATAAAGACACCATTATATTTTTTGGAATAAAAAACAAAGAATGTAGAGAGATAACTGTTAATAATTTCGTTTATGAAAAGATAATATATTTTGTTATTAAATTGCTTTTCTTAAGTATGAGAGTGTGAGAATTATAAATGTAAGAAAATAATGAGATCTCTACGTTTGTTCACATGTTCTAACATAATTTTATCATGCTCATCAACATATTATTTTAGGGTGTTGGACACGTGTTTGATAAATTCATTTTTAGAAGAAAATGAGGGAAATTAAGGTGCCAGACACATGTTTGTTTGAAAGTTAATAAAATATTGGGGGACACGTAAAATCAAGTGTTCGATGAGTCTGAGTGTCGGATACTTGCTAGACACTGATACTTTGAGAAGATAAGAGTGCCCGTGTATTATAGAGTGATAATTGACAGCTTATGATTAGAGATGAAATTTATGGAATTTCAGAGCTATATATTGGTTTCTGATTTCTCATTCATACTAACCTTGAAAGGTTTTCCCTTCGGCCGCAGCTGAAAGATTCGATTCAAAGTGAAGAGGAGGATGATCTATCTGAATTTTTGGAACATAAGTCTTATGGACAAGATAGATCGTTCAATGAAACACTTTTTGGTGATAGTGGTTATAGAAGCTCCCAATCTAAGAAGACTTTGCCTACTAGAAACATATCTCCATCCATTCCTCGAACTGCAGCCGGAGCTCCAATCCCAAAGTCATCAATAAAATCCTCCAACCCTGGATCTGGGAAACGAAAGGTGCAATCAGAGAATCCTCTCGCACAATCTGTTCCTAACTTCTCTGATTTCAGGAAAGAAAACACCAAGCCCTCTTCTGGAGTCAGTAAAATGACAACCCGCTCGCAGGTGAGAAATTACACTCGAAGCAAGGGTGGCAACGAAGAGGTATCTCTTGTCAAGGAAGAGAAGACACGACGGTATCATTCAGCGAGAAAAAGCTTGGCAAATCCTGTAGAGTTTGATAAGGAGCAAACTGAGCCAATTCCCTACGACACGTTTCCAAAGCATGTTGATTCAAAGCCTTTTCTCAGGAAAGGCAACGGCATAGGTCCAGGTGCTGGATCTAGTGTTGCCAAGTTAAAAGCATCCATGGCATCAGAAATGAGAGATGATGAGGAATTTGATGAACTACCATTTGATGCAGAAGATTCTGGTGATTTAGTCAAAGAGGAAGAAGAGGAAGAGCTGGAATCTATGGCAGCCGAAGATTGTGAGGACTTGGATAATGGAAAGCCAAGCCAGGACTCTGATAAGTCGGGTAATTCTGGGTCTGAAAACGGTGACTCTACAAGATCTCTTTCTCAAGTTGACCCTGCTTCAGTTGCTGCATTGCCAGCTCCCATTCCTCCAACATTCCACCTCATTGGATCTCTGCAGGATTCTCCGGGGGAGAGCCCCATATCCTGGAATTCTCGCTTGAATCATCCTTTTTCTTACCAGCACGAGACCTCAGATATTGATGCTTCTGTTGATTCTCCAATGGGGAGCCCTGCATATTGGAATTCTCATTCTCTTAATCAAACAGATTCTGATGCTGCAGCTAGAATGAGGAAGAAGTGGGGAAGTGCTCAGAAACCCATCATTGTTTCTAATTCATCCCATAATCAGTCCCGCAAAGATATGACAAAAGGGTTTAAGCGGTTGCT
This sequence comes from Pelargonium citronellum, assembly GCA_036897665.1. Classification (NCBI taxonomy): domain Eukaryota; kingdom Viridiplantae; phylum Streptophyta; class Magnoliopsida; order Geraniales; family Geraniaceae; genus Pelargonium; species Pelargonium citronellum. The sequence goes on from JAYMSZ010000432.1 coordinate 14,583, forward strand.
GAAGTTTGGAAGGAAAAAGAGTGGGACAGATAGTTTGGTTGACTGGATCTCTGCTACCACATCTGACGGAGATGATGACACCGAAGATGGGAGAGATCCTGCGAGTCGGTCCTCAGAAGATCTGAGGAAATCTAGGATGGGATTTTCACAGGGCCATCCTTCCTATGACGGCTTCAATGAGAGCGAGCTATTCAGCGAACAGGGTAACCTATATGTTTTTCCTAAACTGCCACTAATTCAGCTGTTAATTCAACTATCATGTGGTTTATTGATTTTGTTTAGTCTTTGGCGCTTAGTTTGAATGTTAGCTTGAGCAAGCATGCTTAATGTTTAATGTAGTGCTTAATTTCATTATCTGATGCTAACATCTTGATTCTATGATCCCCGATGACTTTATTAACCTTTACTTGGCATGTTTAATGTAGTGCTTATATATATATATATTAATTTTTTGAATTTACTTGTCATTAGCTGGAATGGAAACTCATTTGTCAGCCGTAAGGGGTCCGAAACATTTTTTTGTTCCACATATTTTTAGATGAAGTGATAAGATTATGATTCGGATAGACTTTCACCAACAATAAGATCTCAGTTTTCTTACCAATCGGCTCTGTTATGTGCTTATCACTTTTATTTCACTACTTTAGGGGTGAAAGTACACTTAATGTTGGTTCAAATTTTATTTAGTTGTTTTCACCCTTTTCGTCTGTTTTTTTTTTTTTAAATATTTTATATCATCTTTATGCTTTCAATAACTATTAAGTGTACAATACAGACATGAATTCTCTTGTTGACATGTAGCTACCTTTTACTTGCAGTTCAAGACTCGCACAGCTCAATCCCGGCCCCACCAGCCAATTTCAGATTGAGAGAAGATCACATCTCCGGGAGCTCATTAAAAGGTGATTGCATATTGATCCTCAACTATTACTTGTCTTTATGATAGTTAGTGCTTTAAACAATCACAGAGTCAAGTAATTGCTCTGCTCTCATGCATTTACAGTGTGGTATCTGTCTGCTTAATCTTTCTTCATTCCTCTATGGGAAAGACAATCTGATTGTTAATTAAGCTTCCTCTATGAACTTATTAGAATCCTCTTCGGAAGAAACGGGGAGTGATGAAAGTGGTGATAACAAATTCCCACATTAGAAAAAGATGAGAGAAATGAACTACATGTGAAGTTTGAAACCAAACCTTACTAATAACTTGATAAGGTTTTGACCTTAAGTATGAGAAGTCCTAATCTTTATATTTAGTCCAATATAAAATATTGAGACTTCACATGATGATAGGGTAGGTTTTGTTTCGTGCCTTGGCCCGTGTGTGTTACCCCCCTTGTGGTGTCCAGACTCCGGTCCACATGGAGACGTATATACCTGGAGTGGCCCAAGTTAAAAAGAAGGTGAGACACTGAAACTGTAGTGACCTCTCAGTATGAGAAGTCCAAGCCCTTAAACGTAGTCCACTATAAAATATTGGCATTTCGGAGACATTCATTTTGTTTAAGAAATTACTCGATTGACATTGATTTGTTAACCGATTGTTAGAACATTTCAGAGAGAAAACATTCATTTTGCTTAAGAAATTATTTGATTGACATTTGACATTGATTTGTGAACCGATTGTTAAATTCTTCAGCTCCAAGATCGTTCTTCTCTCTCTCAACGTTCCGAAGCAAGGGAAGTGACTCAAAGCCGAGATAATCACCACATAAGAAGACTCCCAAAGCACGAGCACGGGATCGTATTCAACGATTAGGGTGTAAAGGATGATATATACAAAGTTACAAACGCTTGAGGTAGGCACGGTACAACCATTATTATATTTGATCTACGGTGAGAATTTGTACATCTTGAAATTATGAGGCCCTCTTTGTGAGTTAGTTACTTCTGATAGTTGTTGAGATATGCTGTATATTATATTGAATCAAAGTCGCCAATTTGCGTAATCTCATTGTGATTTTGAGTTCAGGGCATTTTTTCTTAACTCTCCTTTCATTTGTCTAGACTAGAAATATGACGTTTTAAGGAGAGTTATACGATTATGCGGAGTATTTAGCTTTTGTTAAAGATGTCTCTATCATATATTATGGTTATAGAATCATTTCGTGACTTCCACCGTTATGAATTTGATTTCTTTTCTTTTGTGAAAGTTATAGATTTACTAACGAAGAATTTGGACGTAGTGTGCATGCATATTGCATTTTGGATAAATTGTACAAAACTATTCTGAACTTTGCACGTGTTGCACACACCTGCATTGAACTTAAAAGTGGAACAACCAGCTACGCCCTGTAATGTTAATAACAATGTTAACTCTTTATTGAAAGGATTATATAACATGTTTCTAATAGTAGATGCAATTAGTTGTTTCGCTTTAAAGCTCAATATAGTTGTGTAACAGGTGCAAAGCTCAGTGTAGTTTTGTGTTATAGAAAATCATATTTATGTTGGGACGTTTTTATCTTTCCAGTAAAAACTTGACACAGTCATTAATGGTGCAATTCATTGACAGTTCAGTGCAATATTATGCGAGGTATCCTTATTTTTCCAAGAGTAGGGCTAGGATACACATGGGACAGGATCGGCACAAGAATGTTGCTTAGAAACTGGTTGTAGCAAGTTACGAGTTATGGGTCCCTTTGATTTCTCTATCGTTTGAACCTTGTTGGTCTTTTGAACAGTATGTGCGTGTATATATATATATATATGTATGTATGTATATATGTTTGCATTTCCTATAGTTTTGACCAGGTTTTCTGTCTAACGGATCTTTTCTTTTGTTTTCTTCCTTGCAACTCTGATGGACTTTGGTTTGTCGACTCTGCGTAGGCGAATCCTTAGTTTTATGTTTGTTAATTATGGTATGTAGTTTAATATGCAGGCAATGATATGGTCTCTCTCTCTCTCTCTATATATATATGTATGTATATGTATATGGCAGTTTTTGGTTGGTATTTTGCATTTGGAGGCTAGACATATGCATGTTTATTACAATATTTGACAGTGTCATGCATGAGAATATTGTATGATATGGTGTTTGGTGAATCTTTGGTACTTGGATTTGATAGAGTTAAAATCATCATTCTTTGCATGTAGTTTCTATTTAAGATTTTTATACATTTATAGAGTTGTTTACAAATGATTCAGTGAAGATTGTGTGGTAGGTGTGGTATCAGTTGAAAAATTGTCATCATTGTATTGGAGAGCCAATCTATGACCATAAATGAAAGATTGATCTATGGTTTGTAAAAACATTGGAAGACTTGGTAGTTACAAACCTTTATAGTTTGAGCTAAATTGGAACAATATCGATAGTTTGAGAATCATATTGAAACAAAATTTCGATTGGATACTGATTCGAAACGAAATGAATATTTTGCAAGTTCATTGATAATTGTTTATATTTGCTTTAAAGTTCATTATTTTATATTTGTAAATTTTGTTTCATTTTTCGCAAAGATAAATTTATGCAAATTCATCGACAATTGTTGGCAAATAATTTTACATGTAACTTGCATACACCAAATACATCAGGTTTACATTACTGCATCTAACTTGACCGACCAAGTGAATCAATACCATGCAGTAAGTTTACATGCGCCTAGGGGGTGTACATGGGCAAGTTTCCCGCCTGCTGATGAAAATGAGTCAATTAACGTAATAAAATAGTTTAGTCAAGTGGGCGAGCCTAATGATGTCTCCTAGAATTTAGCTGATCGGGCGGGTGAGTTATCCGTAGGTTGGACATTGCGAACCCATTGAACCTATGAGATGAGTTAGGCTAGACCGAAAAGTGAGCGGTTTAGGTTTAGATACTTTTTTACGGAATGGATACAATTTAAATTAGCGGGTTATTGATTTTCTTTGAACGCCCAATTATGTGCTACTGATTATTTACCAATAATCAATACCACACAGTAAAAACTGATTTTGATTGATGTGTACTAGTTAATACTAATTTACAACTAAACAATTAGGTTGGTCAATAGATCAACTATCAATTTATTAAATTAATTATTTGTGGTCTAAATCTTAATCACCCTCACTAATACAAAAATACCCATTGACCCAATAATCAATTTTTTTAGTCAAAGATATGATCATCATCAACTTGGACTTTGTCCATTAAATTATTACAAAACTACCCTTTGCACTTAGTTACATGCCAAGTGGAGTGAGCATGCCAATTGATCACATATGTATATAGTATCTATTTTATTGGTAAATCCATAAAATAATCCATAGAAGCTTGAGAAAATAGTTTCACACTACAAGACAATGACATCATTGACAACAATAGTTTAGTTTAGTACAAAAATGGCAAAATCATCATATGATTTACCAAACAAGCCGGCCTTGTAAGTCTTGACTGCTGTCCATGACTGCTTTGCTTCCATTCGTCAAGAACCTAACTCTCTTGTGGGACCAGGTTGATATACGATACGATTCGATACGATCATCTTGTTCTTTATCGAGATATTGAAGAAACTATACTCAAAGGGTATAGACCTCGCTGCGGAAGAAAGAATTCTCCCGGACGGAGAATGGTCCGCGAGTGTTAAGGCAGAAGGGAGTTTGACTGCAAGACCCACCCGTCGAGCAGGGACGAAAGTCGGTCTTAGTGTCCGACGTAAACACGATTCAACACATTTTGTTTGATAAAATCAACATGTTTGACACGACATTTATGGTTATACCTTTGAATGTGCGTGTTGGATATGTTTTATGTGTGCTACAACATGGTTAATTAACCGTCCATGTGTGTTTTCGTGACCCAACACAATTACAAAATACACGAGCCTGCTAATTTCGTGTTATGTATCGCATTACCACACGAATGATCAACTCTAGATGTACCTTTTGAAACATGTATTTTACAAGTACACCACTTTCAAACACTCATGAATAGATTTAAAGCAACTTATCACACATGTTGGTCGAATTAAGCCTTTTCAGTTCAAATCTAAAAACAGAATTGAAAATTCAAATTGTGACTTGAATCTCAATGTTCCAAAATTCGATTCACATTTTTACGTGTTCAGGCTGGATAAAATAGACCCATACATTTTGCACGTAAACCAAAAATGCGATCCAAAACCTTCACTCCTTTTGAGTTGGATTTACGTTAAAACATTTTCGAATCGAATTCGAAAGCACGATCTGAAAATCAAATTATCAGCTCTATTTCTAACTTGGGTTCCAAGTTCTAACCATTGTATTTGCAGCAAATCGTATTTGCATGAATATATATATATACATACATATATACACACATATATAGACTAATGTTATTACAGTATAAAGATTACGACAGCTGAGCTTATTTTAGGACCAAAATCCTCAGTTCCTGCTCTGACTTGTCTCCTTCTTCTCTCGGCCATTTCATCGAACACCTCACACGCAACCTACCTTCAAACACACCATCCATGGCCGACACCTCCCTC
>JAYMSZ010000433.1:0-20023 GCA_036897665.1 Pelargonium citronellum
TACTCCGTATAATTTATTTTGTTATTTATAAATGTCTTTTAGTTTGTCGATTTAGTCGAGGGAAGACAGAGAACGATGGGAGGATGATTTTAGGATTTTTCATATTCAACTTAAAAATACATAGTTTTGGTACAATTACTTTCTCAATCTATTTATTTTGAGGTACAAATGATGTAGTAATAGTTATAAACTAGATGGAGTCCCCCGTGCAATGCACGTGGGGGTGTTCATGGGCAAATTTTTTCTATAGGCTAAATTATTATATATTAATATATAAAAAAAAACAACTTGAACTAATGAATGCATAACATAGTCCTAAAAGAATGAATAACTGAATTAGCAAAAGCATGTGGTTGAGTCTGCCATTTATACGATCAAACATCATGATGTTGAGATGTTTTATAAAAATAACATTCAAACCGCTTGTTACGGGTTGAAATTATGCAACACATGAACAACCCATGACATATGTACATATTTTTAAACGGTTTGTGACTTGCGGGTTATAGTTTTGACGGTTTGAGCGCAATTCACTCAATAAAGATTGTTCACTGGCCCAAACTTAATTAATAATCAAAACTTAATTAAAACTTATGAATTTGTAACTTTTAATTAATGGAGTTTAAGAAAACATTAATCATATTATTTAAGTCATCCAAAACTAATAATTTAGAGAAAAAAAAATCTTATGAATGAATCACTTTACTTAGCATAACACATGTAAATCAAGTGGTTTAAACGTAATGTACAAATTAGGATTAAGATCCAAACACTTTTTTTTAAAGTGAGATCTAAACACTTTAAAATATATCATTACAAATAAATAGTGGTAGTACAATAATTTGAACAAACACAATTGTTGCTCAATTAACTTTTCAAAAGTATATATACCCTGGGAACACTTTTTAAATGTCAATATTAAGGAGATCAACACAATTAATAATATTAACTATATAGTTATTTTTGTAGATGATACATTAATGAAGAGAGTGAAAAAAAATGAGGCACAAACAGAGAAAAATTGCATATACATTTTATGCAATTTATCAAATTAAAAACACTATGCAAATTCATCATATAATCATTCTCCATTTCTTTTAAAAAATATATTCTAAATTAATTTATAAACATGTCATTTTGAATTCATTGTTGCCACTAAAGTGCGCACGAACAATTTAATATCTAAAGACAACATAATATAATTTTCAATTAGTTTACAGTCTTAGTACAAATTCTCAATCTTGTTGTACTCAGATGCTCGAGAAAAACAAATTAGTATGCTCATCCAATACGATCTGATGTTTAAAATCTCAAATACGTACCAACAATGAATGACTACATGAGTATTTTTTTTTTTTTTGAAGTAAGGCTACATGGGTGGTTTGGTTCGTGCGTAATAGGTGATGTAAAATTATATGTGTTTACGACAATAATGACAATAAACTATATTGACTATATTTTATTTAACATTATACTTAGTGTTTTAGTAGCAAATTTGATTAATACACTCTATATATACATATATATTAAGCAGCATTTTTTTGAAATAATTGTAATAAAATTGTAATTAGTTAGGAAAATGTTTTAATTTTATTTAAGAACTACCACTAATTAAAAAATATATATCACTCCAAAATTCCAAGAAGATTTGGTGCATATATAAATTTGATGTAATATATAAATTTTGTAGCTTTATACTATATATGTGCTGTGTATATATACTATAAGTAACAAATTTTTTGAAACATTTTTATTTAATATATATGTATATAATAATAGATAAATGGAAAACAAAATTGTAATTATAGTTTAAAAACATTCTTATAAGGGTAGACTAATTTCAAATTTTCAATAGAACTACCAAACAAGCACATTCCTGGTTTAAAGCCGGCCCAAAGCACAAGGCTTCAAGTAGCCTTGTCGTATAAATTTTGATGAGTTATGTTTGCTTTTTTTATTTGTCAAAAAAAGGAAGAAGAGAAATTGAATGAATAATAATTGAAGTTAGGTGACACAATCCAAATGAATGCAACCACGATTTGTTCCATAATTAAAGTAGAATTTCTCTAAAAGAGAAGAAAAGGACACGCGAGAGTCTCGAAATTAGAGGCCATAACAAAACACTCCCAAACAAAGTTCATTGAAATAGACAAATGAGAGAAATGGAGTATCAAATGGATACCATAGAAAGGGATCTATGTGATATTGATAGTGATACACCAAAAACCCAACAAGATTGTGACGTCTGCCTAAGATCAGGTAAATGTAGGAATCATAATCATCTAGAGAAAAAGACGTACATAAAAAAATTTCAAAATACAAACAGACACTGCTTATGTATAAATCATTCTAGCACGCAATTCAACTTGTGCATCTCCATCTCCATCTTTTTCTTCACCTTCAAAAACCATTTGATTTCCTATTTCACATCACTAAGAAGATAATGAAAGGGAAGTTTACAAGGGCATGCCTTAACAAGTGGACAAAGATAGGAAGTACGTATAGTACCATCCTCAGCAATCTCTGAGAGCTGCTGTTAATGTGTTTTGTGGCCTTCCATGTACAAAGACAGTTCCATTCCCAGAGATGTACCCAAGGATCACTTGGTGGTGTATGTAGGTGAAGACTACAAAAGGTTTAATTATATAATTAAATAAAAATTTGGATCAAAATTAAAATTTTGATGACGTGCCGCTCTAATAGGTATTATAAACATGTGTTTTTATTCAGTTTTTATAATATGTATATGTATAGATTGTGATTTTTTTATCCTATTTTCTATATTTTGCATGTATGTACTATTTTGAAAAATAAAATTCATTAACATTTTTTTCCAATTTTTTTACATAAATTATATTGTTCATAGATAATAAAATTGAATCAAGATTTGAGAGTTAGAATCAAATTGATGAGTATTGTAAATATACCTTAGGGTTTATGTTGAGAGTTGAATATGATTTTTGTTTGGCTACGACTGTTCTTAATTTCAGAGCGGCTGCAGTCTTTTGGATTTACATACAACAAATTGCGGTCTTTCTTGTTATGATAGTAAGTCTTGTTTTGATAACAAGTTAGAGTTTTGTTAGGTTTTGCAAATTTGCGGCGTATATTCGCAGTAAAAGACGATTGGAGAGAAAGATCAGAAGGCGGCTTGGAAGGTGGAGATCTGGTCAAAGTCTTACACGATGGTGACGAGAGTCGGTTGGCTAACACTCCACGTGGTCGGCTTAAACTTCAAGTGCAATCGTTGTCAGTTGTTCATGCTATTCAGGCTGAAAGGGAGGATTTCAGTGCCTCTAATTTGATTATTCAAGTTGATGGAGAGGAGTCTAGTGTCTTTGGTTTGATGATTCATGATGCTTTAGCCATTGTGGCTCATCACAGTTTTCTATTTTCATGTTGGTCTCCAAATCGAGTGGCCCACGAGATAGATTGGTCTTCGGTTTTTTTATCAGACTTATCTTATTAATAAAATATTAATATTTTGTTTTCGAAAATTGAGTGATTATCAATTCAAACATGTTTAATTCGTTATCATCCTTAAAAATTGCAAGTCTCAGCCAAAATGTCTAATCTATATCCTACCTAAATTCAGATAGTAAATTTATTTATTCACTCACCAAAAAGTAAACAACCCATGCCAAACTCAAACAACAATTTGCACAGAAAATAAAAATATTAGACTAAAATATTGTACCTTTAAAAAAAGTTGACAGTGCAATCAGTTTTTTTTTTCTTTCCTTTGACCATGTGGAATATTAATTTAAAATTTTCAGTTAATTCGTAAATTATACTAGCATATTTTATTGAAAATTCAAAATTATACTATGGTCAACATTAGACTTAAACGTTATATCATAATGCACCAAACAGAAAAGCAATGCATATCAAAACCGACCAAGTCTAAATTTCTTGATGGAATATACAATACTAATATTTGTCATTCAAAACTAAAATATCTATCAAAAATATAAAAAAATATTTCAAATTGATCTCATTAGTATTCAAATTGGTGTCCAATTTAAATTTGGTCTCTTAGTATCCAAATTTACCACAACATTGGATTATACAAAATTCTTACTTGAATAGTCAAAGTTAATGAGATAGTGTCTTAGTCTCTAGTGAATGAGAGCTTGCCGTATGATGATTATTGTTTGAAAAAGTCGTATATTTTACTGCAAAATATAAATTATGCATAACTGTATTTATTTAATATTTTGGATAACATGTTAATTTAACGTAAAATGGTGCCCCATCAAAAGCACTTGCGACAATTATGCATCCACTAATGAAATCATGTCTAACATCATTACCAAATTAACAATATATTCCACGTCAATACTATTTAAAAGAAAAATAATTCGTACGAATCAAATTGGAACAAATTTGGATATTAAGGGACAAATTGGAGTGTTTCATAGTGTAAAAGGATTTGTGAGGCACAAAAATCAAATTGGGTACCAAATTAAAATAATTTGGATACTAAAAAGACCAATTTAAAACATTTTCCATATATATATATAATAAAAAAATGAATATGAGCCAAATATTTTTGTCTTAGCGAAGCCAATTTAACAAGAAATGACAACTCATTACATTTCCCTCATACACATCCTCACGAGTTTATGGAAGTGAAACGACTAGTGGGACCCTTATTTTCTAATAAGATGGCACAAGTTTATTGTCGGTTTAGCCTAAGTCAATTTATGACTAGATTTGACTTATTGCTCTTTATTAATAACTACTCATATTTTAAATTTCACATATTATTAAAATAAAATTATTCAATGATATTGTTATATGAAATCAAGACAAAAGATGTTACTTAAAACATTAATCGTTTAAAATTGTTGGTAATATAAACAAATAATTCACTACTCTTCCACAATTGTAACAAGATATAGAAATAAAAGTTACACTACTTTTTTTCCAGTCCTAAACATAACGCTTTTGAAAATGGCATACGATACGCATTTTAAGCCACATTACACTCAAACTAATATTCACATTCGAATCGGATAAGACCACAAATACAATAAAGTTTGAACTCGAGATCTTAAGTAAATTTGAAAACAATAAAGTTACACTAAACTTCACATGTGTGCTACTCTAATTAAATTAAGATAAAAAATCGAATTTGGTTCCCGAACTTTGGTATTTTGACCCAATTTGGTCCATGAACTTTGTTTAACTAAAATTAGTCTATGAATTTTCACATTTTGACCTAATTTGGTCACTGAACTTTGTTTTGACCCAAAATAGTCCCTAAACTTTCACATACTAACCCAAAATAGTCATTATCTTTAGAGCTTATATCAAAAGTTTAATGACCAAATTGGATCAATATTTGAAAGTTCAGGACCAAATTGGGGTAAAATATGAAAGTTCAAGGACTAATTTTAGTTAAACAAAGTTCAAGAACTAAATTGGATCAAAACGCCAAAATTTGGGGACCAAATTAGATCTTTAACTTAAATTGATAATACATTTTTTTTGGGGAGAGTGATAACACATTTTCATTTTAAATCATGAGTTCAATATACGTAGAAGCCAAAGAAAGAAAGCTAAAGACGTACCAATAAATATAATGTCCTTATTGGCTCATTAAAATCGAAACCTTCTTAGGTGGGTTTCTCTAGTCCAACCACATTAACATAAATTTCATACAAACATTCATGATTTCACTTTAATGCTCCACCTGTCCAAACCCAAACCCATAAATCCACAGATCTTATTTTTCGGCGACACGTGTTCTGTCCACGTCACCACCCACTACCAGTATTATTGACCGTCCCCAATCTTTCGATATTTTCCCAAAATCAACCCATACCACGAGTCCCTTCCTCGCTCTCTCCGTCTCTGCGTCTTCCGTGAGCTCTTCGTTTCATGGCGGCCTCGAACGTCCTCGTCGTCGTCGTCTTCGCGATTCTCTTCTGCTCCGGAATTAGGGCTGACGATGCTGCGCTTCACGATGGCGACGTCCCGGTCACGGTCGCTGGATCGGACGCCTCCGATCCCGCGGCTCTCAAGATCGAATTGGATCAGCTCAAGTCCCAGATCCACGCCCTAGGTTGCTTTTCTACTTCCTATCTTCATTTCGAGCTTGAATCCGTTTTTCATGATCTTGAAATTAGAGCTATTGAGTCTCAGATTACGGACCGAGTAATGCTATTCTTGCATGGTTTTTTTTGTGAAGTTTTGTATATCTGCTTTTGTAGATTTGGTTATATAGGTAGAAAATAAGGTCAATATTTTTTTGTTCAAAGTTCTGATGTAGATTTACTTAGTTTTTCAACAAGTTCTTGGAGTGAGATGGAATATGAATGAAATGTTTTATCTTTGCAATGAGAGCTTCTAAGTTTGTATTTGCATTGTTGGCTGATACATTTTCTTTGAATTCTAAATTTTAGAATCACAAGTCGGGGAGAAGACTAGTGAACTTAAGAGCAAAGATGAAATAATATTCCAGAAGGAGAAAGTCATTGAAGAAAAGGTAGATAGGATTGAGTCCTTGCAGGTTGAAGTAGCCTCACTCCAGGTAAAGCAGACATTGTCATGTTATTTTGTGGGGGACTGTTTATTATTTCTTGCCTATGTACTCTTGTTGTGTGCTTATTCTGTTTTACATTGTTGTCAGAAAAAGGGAACCTCAGATGTTGAGGAGCAGGTAGGGAAGGCTCATGCACGAGCTGGGGAACTGGAAAAGAAGGTCAGATATTTTATAATTAAGCTGCTGCATAGAAAGTGAATTGTGCAATGTTGTAAATAGTATTGGTCTATGCAGGTTGACAAACTGAAAAAGGATTTAGAAGTTCAAAAAATGGAGAAAGAGGCCCTGGAAGGTGGAGCAACTGAATCGAATAAGAAATTGAGGGAATTGAACTCTGAAATAGAGAATGTATGTAGCTTGTCGTTTATTTTTTATAGAAGGCTATTTTTGTTGCTGTTATGTTTTTTGTTTGATGAGCCATCATTTGATACAACATAATGCATTATGCATTCAAGTTTCAGTTTCAAGGAATTCCTTGTTGTGAGTCTTTAGGTATGCTGAATTTAGATAGAATTACTTCCATGCATCAACTGGCTAGAAAAAGTCTGCATGCAACTCAAATCATGTTGATTTTCATTACTTATAATCCTTTGATTTGATTTTTATTATGTTGAAAAGATAGTAGAGATATACTTCTCGTGACTGCATTGTTTCATTTGTTATTAGTTGTTGCATATGATGGGACTTTGTTCTGATTGGTGCGCAGGCGTGATGAATTTACTTATTTTTGTGCTTCACGTTGGTTGAACTTTTCTTAATTTATACGATGTGAGGGTGATATAGTGATATTTCCTTCCACAGCTCAAAAAGATAAATGAGGAACAGAAGGCCAAAATTCGTAACACTGAGCGTGCTCTCAAAGTGGCCGAGGTATGCCTTTGCAAGCTCCAAAGCATTTATCATTTAGATGTTGAAAACTGGTGCTCTTACGTGCTGGTTCTTTCCTAATATTTTTTTTTTCTTATCAAATCTCTGCAGGAAGAGATGATGAAGGCAAAATTTGAGGCCACCTCAAAAACTAAACAGCTTAATGAGGTAAGAGATTAGATGAATGTCTGCCTCTTAGGTGAAATATGCTTTCAAAATTTGAGAAATATACTGCACATAGTGGATTGTTCTCCTGTTAGGCTTCATTGCATATATAATTACTTATGGCTACTATGAGGTTAAATCTTGTGGATTTTGCATTCAGATGAGGGAAGCATCTCATATCTTGGAGTCTTTAATGTTAAGTTAGAATATGACGAGAGCCATTTGGTGGGCTTTCAAGTAATAGTGAATATTTTTATTTTAAATTTTGATGTATAAGCTAGTTTCACAAATATATATTATGGCTATACAACTGTTAAAAAGTAAATATCAATGGATAGTATGGTATTTATAGAAGCTTAAAGAATGTAGCTTCTAAAAGCTCCATGCAGTTCTTTGATGTATATAAAGGCATCCTTTTAGATGTTACAAAATTCCAATATTCTCCACAAATAAGGTTTTCAGACTATCCCCTATCTCCTCTTAATATTCTCTTCCTTCTCTCTCCTGTTATTTTTGAACAAGTACATATTTTGAGTTTCAGAAAGGTCATACCTGTTTTGGGAATTTGAGACAGCCACAGCTTCTTTTCACTGTATGCACAACATGAATAGCTTTCCCATAGAAGATAAAATATGGTAGTTACAAATAGTTTGTAAACAAAAATTTTCACTGCAGCATCTTCACTGCATGTATACACCAGCCGTTAAAAGTTTACGGTGTGCTATTATTTTTTCTCCCTGGGAGTTAGTAGGGTTTTTGCACCAGCCAGTGGCTATAGAACATAAAACATGCCAAAAAAAAAAAATCATACGCAAGTCTTCTATCTTATATATATATATATTTATATATTAAGACTAGACATGCTAATGCATGTTGTGTTTCATGTTCAGGTTCATGGTGCATGGCTTCCACCTTGGCTTGTTGGTCATGTAGTCCGTTGTCAGGTATATCTCATATCAAACTTTCAGGTTCTATTGGAAAAATCTTACTGTGAATTCTCGTTATAATCCTCTTATTATGAGTCTGGATAATCGTTTTGTTGCAGTCTATCATAGCGATGCACTGGAATGAGCATGGGAAACCTGCCTTAGACGTGGCCACACAGAAGGTAATACTTGGTCTAGATCATAACTCTGTATATACTGACAATGGTGCGACAAGAATTTCCTTGGTCTAATGAGAATCATTGATGCATACTAATTTAACTTGCTAGTTTTTTTAATATTTATTTATTTATATATGTATTTTTATTGGCAAGGATATATATATATATATTCAAATAATTTTTAAGGAGAAAAAAAACAGCCGAAGAGAAATACAATAATAATAAATTATGAAGGCTAAAGCATAAAGCTGAAGAATGTATTATATATGTCTCAGGCCCTGGAGAAGAAGGCGCAAGCTGCCAAGTGGGCTGAGCCCCACGTGGAAACATTAAAAACTGTAAGTTCTGTCTACCATTTTCCGCCATTTTAGCTCTTGAGCAATAAAGACTGTCTATATGACTCCTGCATTATTTTATAGCATTCTTAACTTTCATTTGGTTGGGTTTGTGCTCTTTCATGAATCCGTGAGGACCATCATAAATGTTTAGAGCCTTACATGAACCAGAACCCTTTCTTTTTAAGTTACATGTTCATTCTTGCTGAAAGTTTGGAGTTTAAATTTTGATTTAGAAAACAACAGAGAATTTGTCACTTATCTGTTAGTTGTGTGAAGTTTTTGTCTTGAGTTTTTATTTTATATTTAGTATGTGACTGAACTTCTGGGCATTCTTTGTATTCTTGATTTTGCATCCTGAAGAAATGGATCCCAGCTATTAAGGAACAGTGGTTGGTGATAACAACCTATGTTGAACCACATGTGCAATTACTGACGACAAAAACTATTGAAGTGTACGAGGGGTCAAAGAGAACTATAACTCCACATGTTATCAAGGCTCAAGAATTTATCGATCCATACTTTCAGGTATATGTTTTATGGCATTCACTCATATTAACTATCAGAGTTAACCTTTCTGTCTAGCTGTGATTTCAACACAAACTTCATTGGTAACAGGAAGCTAAGAAGTTCAGCAAGCCATATGTTGATCAAGTTGCCACTGTGACCAAACCTCACGTTGATAGAGTACGGATTACTTTGAAGCCTTATACAAATAAAGTAGTTTGTGCTTATGGGAAGTTCTTAAAATCTGCAACTACATACCATCATCAGGTATTAATAACTGTTTTTCTGGTCTCCTGTGAGTAGTTTCAGCTATGCGTGCATATCCTAGATGCTCAATAAGATTTAATAGGGGGCTGCCTCTCTATGTACTTGGTCGAGGTTACGAATTTTTCTTTGATTTCTTCCCTGGAGGTGATGTTGGTAAATATCATTACAGCATAATGGTTCATGGCAATGAACCCCCTTGCAAAAAAGTTTTTATGCAATGATAGTTTTTGTTTTAAGAAAGTGACCTGAGTAATACTTGGGGAGCATTTGGTTTGCCAAATGTGGACTTGACAAATGGAAATATGTGTTAATGTAGTATGATTTAACACCAGTCCACTGTAAAGTTCATGCTTCTACCTAATATGGATATATATGATATATCTGCCCCTCATTTACTCTCTAATTAAGCTGTATCTGGATAAGGTATTTGTGCAATGTCAATATGTGTGACAGGCACATCTTCTTGATCACTAGTGCCCGTGATATTATTGTTATGTATCTTGAAAGAATCCAATTTCTTTTATTATGTTTTATCTATAGTTTTCATGTATTTTAATTTAGATCAAATGCTGGAGGCATTTGATAAATTTGATTCTAGCATCTTTTGAAGTTCTCGAATCATAGATATGCAATGCATGGAAAGACATCAAGGCAATTAGAAGTATTTTTTTTTACAGAAAATAGCAGTTTAAGTATCCACTATTGCAATTGTGGAGTAGATGACACTGGATACCCTCCTGTCTTACAAGGTTGAATTCATTGCTGGTCCCTGAGCTGTGATTTTTCGTGTATTCCATTTTAAAAGTTAAATGACTGCTTATAAGTTATATGCATGGATAGCTCTTCAAATAGCCTAAGTTGTTGGTGGATTGTTTTTTAGTAATTTAGTGCCAATAGTTTATTGAGCTGCTAAATGTTAGTATAAGTGAACATTGCTAGGGCCATTATTTATAATATCACTGTGGAATGAACTTGTAGAGAATCATGCTAAAATATAACGTAGAATAATGATCAACTGTTTCATCTAAGCTGTTCTCTTATTTTTGGTGAAGGTTCAAGTTTCGGTCAAAGAATTTCTTAAAAAGCATGAGCTTACAAGGCCTCTTGCAACCAAAGAGTTGGAATGGTTTGCAGTATGTATCTATTGATATTCATTATTTTGTCTTTTGATGTTCAGTCATCAGTTAATCACTATAATTGGCTCATTTGTACTGGATTTCTTCTTATTTAAGTGATCAATAATTCAAATGTTGTAGGCCTCTGCTTTGCTGGCCCTTCCCATCATCCTGCTGCCTAGAATTTGCTCAGCCATTTTCTGGTTAGTACTAGCTATACTTTTCTGGGGTGGAATTTGTGTTTTTTATGATGGCAATGAGTTCATAATTATTATATAGTTGAAATATTAGTTTGTGTAAATATTCTTTCTTTTCCAAATTATTTCTGTGTTCTGTACAGCAAAAAGGCAAAGAAACCTGTTCGGCATACAAACCATGCACGGCGTAAAGCTAAAAGGGGGCATCCGGAAAAGTGAAGTACGGCAAGGTTGTCTGTGCTCCTTGCTGTATTTTTTTTTATAGAATATATGAGGTATGCTTTGTCATTTTGTTGGTCAAACAAGGTTTTTAATTATTTGAATTCTTCATGCTCCTTGTAGTTATAGTATGCATATTGCATGATATCAATGTTAATTATTTTATCTGCATATGTGGTTTCTGCTTCTCTGTAAATGTTTCCTTCAGGTTGCCATATATTGATGGGAACCCTCAGAAACATTGTTATATTGAGAAATTGATGCAATGGAATCCTTATCAGTCTACCTTGTTTATACTAAGCAGAAAATTGTTTAACTCGTATCAATTGCCAACATATCTAATATGGGCCCGATATTCTCGAAGTCATTCGTTCATAGTTTTGGTAATATAATAACTATGACAGTCTTAGTGGTGGTTTGTCATTAGTAAGAAAATGGATACAGCACCATCAAGCCAAAAGTAATGCTTTTGGGCCATGTTAATCCAGAATCTCTATCCTATTTTTAAATCCTTGGTGTTATTGTGACAGTCATGCATGGTCAGTTAAAGTACTTTTACTCAGATTAATAACATTTCATAGCCATTTCGGTTTATTCCCAATTTAAGTTATTTTCTGCATTTTGTCCACTGATTCAAGAATTGTGATTCAATTCACTATTTTCTTGCTGATTTGGTTCAAGTCACTCTTGTTGAACCTCGTTATTTCTTGTTGTTTGCAGGTGGGACCTGTTCTTTGGGGATCCATCCTCTTCAGATGATTATGAAGCTCATGCTTATTTTGTTTTTGCTTTTTTTTTTCTTTTTTGTGGAAATTATGTCTAGAACCTTTTTTCTTACACAAACCTATAGATCTAAATATATCTAGAGGTTAATGTATTGTGGGCATTTGTTTTGTTTTATTTTAGCAATGTAATTTAGTTTTCTAATTAGAATGGGATGGTTCATTACAATGTCTCTACATTGGCATCAACTTTGTTAATTTAATATTTCACATTTATTAGGATGTTTGTGTGTTTTTTTATCCATGTTATTTCACTCAAAATTATACCATGACATTTACATTCATACGAGATGTCATAGATATTGAGTGGTATGAAATTTTGTACAAAGCATTGGTTCAGAATTTAAGTGGTATTCATACTGGAGAAGCCCCAGTATCAAGTCATATGAACTGAGCATTCTTGTTTGTGTGTGTTCTTTTGTCATGATATTTCGGGAGGCGAAACCTCCTCGAGTGCGTGATGCGCTTCCCTTTGTACCATTTCGGGTCGAAACCGGATTGGCCCTAACTAAGTTCTTGAGGGAGCCTCATCCATTTTCCCCTTATCCTTGTCTCTTGGTTTGATATTCTTCTTAGTTCTAACGGGGGCTATTACTATTAAAGAGGGGGCATTTGTGACAAACAATCTAATTTATTCCAAATTCCGATGCAACTTACTCTTGAGGGTCTAGTCTGTTGTTACTTGAGACCTCTTTCTCTTTTTCAAGTTGTTCTCGGCCTCTATGCTACTCGTACCAATGAAATCGTGATTTGTTCTCACACTTACTTCACACAAGTATCTCTAAGGCTTTCAAGAAGAATGTCAACAACCCACAATTGACCTCCAAAACTCTATGCCTTATCAGTCCACACCAATGATCTCCGCCTTATCAAGTCACCTCCAAGGCCCCCGCAACACCAGTTCACCTTCAAGGCTCCCCACCTTGATGGATCACCTCTAAGATCCCCGTCTCGCTAGGTCAACTCCTAAACTCATGTCTCGTTGGGTCATCTTCAAAGCTTCCTGCCTCGCTGGTTCACCACCATGACGTCTTGCTCTGTTTGAAAACTAAGACGCTATATGAAATGGTAGAGACATTTGAAGACTTGACTCATCCCATAATGCTTAAATGTCGTACATGAGCTCCAAAGCACATCAAGGCTCACGATCATCACGTCCAGAAGGCTATAACTCTAACACCCAAATTAAACGGACCCCACATTATCGACAATCAATCACATGAAAATACATGGTGAGAATGTTTGTAAGTATATATAAGTTATCCATAATTTACTTAGAAACTTTCTTTCTTTAAATTTCTCTCTACTGTTCTTCGTAGCAAAATGTGGTTAAGAGTTCACTAGAGTATATTCTTCCTCTCATGCCCAAAACAGAAATCTCGAACACACACCAAAGTCTCTCTCTAATGATGTGCTACTATAGGAACCCAGGAGCGAGGATCCAAGCAATTGGCTTTGTTCACAAGGGCCCTAGCCTCCATCTCCATCCTCAGACTTTCAGACTTAAAATATATTTTCAAGATAACTTTATGTGGATAATACGATATCACACTTTACTTTGGCGAAGTTGACCAAATCAAAACAAACAAATCAAAATTATTTAAAAAAATAAACAAAAGACTTAAAATATTAATAGTATCGTGCAAGAAAGATGAAGATAGTAACAAACATTTGGCAAAAATGTAAAGATGTTTGCATTACATTTAAGAAACGAGACACGACATTGATAGATGGGTAGAATTTGTTCTCCCCATTCACACCACAAAGTGATGGTAAGCAAAAGTGTTAAAATAACTAGCAACTAATTAATAACATAAACCTATGGATCTTGAATCCATGATCATATTTTCTACATTGGTCAACTAATATCCTCATCATTTAGCTTCAACCCCTCTCATCATCTCATGTCATGAAGTATTTAATAGGCGGGCCAGTAGCTATCTAGATCCACACAATTGTCCATACCCATGTACGATCTGTTGCTGGTTCCACTGCCATTCATTTCTGCACCAAACCCAGCTGCACCCAGCTGAGAATTGGCATGCATCATGGATGATGAGGACGATGAGTTCATATGATCTTGGTGGTGACCAATTGACAATGGTGGAGCCACCTGCATTGGTCTCAAAACTGGTTGCTGCTGCGTCGCGGCGGCGGCTCCTCCAAGATTGAGGTTCAATCCTGATATTGTGAAGCCTCCTTCTCCTGATCCACCACCTCCCATATTTGGCATTGCCATTGGTTGCATTGGCATTGAATAGTTATTGTTGTTGATTGGTAGGCTAATATTAGATCCTCCTCCTCCTCCTCCTCCACCACCACCTCTGAGAAGTGATCTTGTGAGCTCAGCCAGTTCAGCATTGTTGATGTAGCTTCTTCCAAGTGGGAACTGAAAGTTATTGTGGTCATGAGCAGCTTGAGCTTGCTGTAGCATCAATGGTGATGCCATTATGTGATGAGTGCTTGAACCTATTTCTAGTCCGTACGGGTTCATCACAGCTCTTGCTTGGTTTGTCGGGTACTTCTTGATTCCCGCGCTCTTCTGGAACACTCGACTCACTACCCATTCGTCCTGCACTCAGAAACGACAGTGTTAAATGCATCTCATAATAAAACAATTTGAAGTCTGTAGCAACTAACTAATATACACGTTGGACTCTCCATCTATAAGTTTAAGCTTTTATGTTAGACTTAAGTTTATCAGATGATTTATTAGTTTGCTACCAATTATATGCATATTATTGGAAACTTGTAGTAGTAGAATATATATAAAGACTCCATATTTCACATGTAGTTACGTATTCTACAGTTTTTCTCATCTGTTTCAGCTTATTCTAACATTAGGACAACAAACAAAACGCTGAAAAAAATAACAAGATTTAATATTGTTATATTATATATACATACATCTAGATTATTGACAGTACGTATATACATGATAAGTATTATATAGTTGGAGACATGCAATATAATTAATAAATTTAGTATAATAAATTAAAAACGTTGAATATACGTACCTTGGTGTTTCTTAGGGCAGATTTAGAGTGAATAATGCGATATTCATGCATGACCCAGTTGGTTTTCTCTCCCCTGGGAGCTCTTCCTCTATAAAACACTAACGTCTTCTTCATCCCCACCAACTCCGACGTAACGCTGTTGAATATTTCCTTGTCTTTTCCGGTGGTCTTCCAGTAACCGGTGTTCGTTGCTCGGTTTGTTCGAACTCCGGTCGGGTACTTCCGGTCCCTCAGGCTGAAAAAATACCACTCCTTTTCTCCCATCTTTGCTTTACCTTTATTCATCATATTCATGCATGAAATAATTATAATCAATATATAAATATATAGTTTGAATGGTAGAACAAAAACTTCAAAGAAGGCACGTAAGAGATTTATTTTGTCAAAATTTTGAAAAGAAATTCTCTCTTGTTTGTTGAGAAAATCAAGAATCATGAAGAAAACATATATTGGTTCATGCATATAATTAAGAATATAAGGTATATGGAATCATGCAAACTAGCCTCCTTATTATAAGGATATTTGTAAAATATTCAAACCTAATTTTCTATGCTATTTGTTGCACCGTATTTAGTACATACATACAGATTGATTATATACTGGATATAAACTTTTCTTATAAATTTCATCCGCAAGAACACAACAAAGATACTATAAAGAACAATCTCAATAAAAACATAAGTTGATAATCGAAAACTCAATATTAGTTTTATAAAAAGAATCAACTCGTCGTCTAAAAACTAAACTAATAACTAATTAAAGGCTCAATATTAGTTTTTTATTCTAACAAATATGCGTATATAGGTACCTGGAAGATCCCATGGCTCAGATTTATTAAGATCAACGTCACCGATAGCTCTTCCGGTGAAATTCGCATCTGATATCTTGTTTATGAGATAATAAGTGATGAGTTCTTCATCTGTGGGATGAAATCGGAACCCGGGAGGCAACGTTTCGTCCACCTTACTATTACTATTATTATTACTATCTCCTGCACCTTCCATCTTCCGATTTTCGATTTGCTCTTCTTTCCCTTTCAAGCTACCATCCTTGTTACTCTGTAAATTACCAGCACAAAATATGTTAACACCAAATACATACCAAGGATTCAAAACTACATATATATGCCTACAAAAAAGAAATCTTAGAAGCTTACTTGCATGGGGAAGAGATGTTGGTGATGAACTCAGTCTTGGACTATATGGTTTTGCAGGTTCTTGGTTTTTGTAAAAAATTGTAAAACAGTTGCTGGCAAAAGAGGAAGCATGAATAGGTTTCTTGCAAAGCATGCACAAGAAATTTGATATATAAGAGCTGAATTGTGCAGCTGCCAAGAAAAAGGATGGGAGTGTGTTTGTGAAGCTCTCACCTACTTTGGGTCTTCTGTCACAAGGTAGACTACGGCTAGTTTCATCAAACCAATATACATATCATTTCATTAAATTTCAATCATATTGTGTCCCATTACATCAATGTGTCATAATATTTATTTTAGTGTAAACTATATATATGGGTTTTTAAGCGGACTCGCAAACTCGCGGTTGACACCTTTAAACCGTTTTACCACATCCAGATTAATCCACATTCGAGGGTAAGTCACAGTTAAAACTAATCTCTCTCTCCACGTACGGGTCTGTTGAGCTTTGAACGATCGTAATCACTCTTCCCACTCGTGTAGCATGTTTAATCAACTGCACCACTGCTCTTGAATTATTGTGTCATATATAATTTCATGGGTGAGTCATAGGAAGCCAAATAAATTATTTTTAATATACACAATCAATCTATCTTATAATAATTATATCTTATAATGAAATTATATATTTTAACTAGTTAAGTCTCAATCAATAATTCATTAGAAGAATTATTTTGTGTGTTATATATTTTCATAGTTAAAATGAAGCTTAAAATTATTAAGTGGGAATGATCGTATAATTAATTAAACTAGTATATTAGTTTGACTAATAACTGGATCATGTTACGCCAAGCAATAGATGCACTTTGAATTTTCTTTGAGGTCTCATGTTCGAGTCTCATTGCTGACGGTATGATCGAGGTGAAATTTATAGGTTTAAGGGGAGAGCTAACAATTAACTTAGGTGACGTCTCCACTATAGGGGGTGAGAAACACAAGTCTTTATAGGCTTATTATTCCGTCGCTTATAAAAAAGAAAAAAAACTTGATCTAAACAAAAAATCACTCGGCTGGTTAGTTTAAATATCTTTTTCTTTTTCCATGAATTATGTGCACTCATATTTAAATAGTTTACATTATTATACAAAGAAGAAGAATGAGTCCCTTCAAAAAAAAAAGAGAAGAAGAATGAGAGACCTACTCATATGATTAAAAAAAACTCGCTGAAAATATTAGTATTAGTGTATTACTCTTAATTTGTGTTTTTTTTAAAAAAAGAATCATTATGCTTTCTTAATTTTCATATGTATATACTTTTTCAAACCTCAACCTGACTAATACTAGTTTTTGTTGCAATGAGAACTTTAAGTAATGGGAAAAATTCCATTCCATCTAGAATCAACCATGCCATCAAACAAAAAACATTTTTTATATTTGAGACAATAACAAATGAAAATAACGACAAACGAGAATGAATTTGAGAGAAAAAAAGTGTAGGGTACTGATTATGAGGAAGCCTACAATTAGGAGGGACAGGGTTAAATTAGTAATTTAGGGGTTGATTACCGTGAGGATTAGAGATCTCTACATATATCATATATTTACATATAATTAAGAAAGCAATGACATGCAAATAAGACAACATATATGTCCACTAATTTACGTAATATCTTGCTTTTCCTTCAGAAGAGACATCACTGCACTGCAATGCGGTGGACCTTTGTTTTCTATCCAATGCTGTTTTGACACGTCACTGGTTTTGATATTAGGTGGGTCCAGGTTGAAATGGTAAGAGAAGACTAGTCGTCTGATCTCTCACGTGTGTTGTGTCGCCAGATATTTAAAGCATTAATTCATGGGAGGGGAGGGGGCTTCTTCTTCACCTCACCAGACCACTCTCCTCGATTCCCTATTCATTATTTTAACTTTTA
Organism: Pelargonium citronellum; assembly: GCA_036897665.1. Taxonomy (NCBI): domain Eukaryota; kingdom Viridiplantae; phylum Streptophyta; class Magnoliopsida; order Geraniales; family Geraniaceae; genus Pelargonium; species Pelargonium citronellum. The sequence continues at coordinate 18,193 of JAYMSZ010000433.1, forward strand.
ATTTTGAATTTTGGTCTCTCTCATTGATCCTACACGTGCCATTCGAATGTCATATATATCGACTCATAAATTGGTCATAAATTAAGTCTGTTCATTCGTCTTGGCAACCCATAACTTCGGACATTGTGGCGCTGACCGGTGGATTGACGAGTAAGATCGTCTTGTTCATGTGTCCATATATTTTTAAAAATTTTAAAAATTTTGATTTTGTATACAAAAAGTGTTATAAACGCACGTGTTCTTTAGTTTGATTCTTGTTGAACAGACTACAACCTCGTTCCTCCCCGTAAAAAATATTCTCACGGGAAAGGAGAACTTGGGAACTATATATATGAACCTTAATTTGGATCTAGAAGAATGCAAAATTCAAGACGCCAAAATAATAAAGTTATATTCATCTCATCAACTATGGATGGATACAACCACCAAATGACCCCAAAAACCACGTGATGAACTATTGTCTCAACCATAGAGTCAGAATCCCCCAACTTATCAACTACACAAGCTCACTTTAACGAGCCCTACCGGTTCCTTCTAACACGAGCAATTCTAAGGTCGCAAAAATGGTAAGTATTAAAGAGGCTCATCACCCATTTTTGCATTTTATTTTGGAAAAGTATTTTTTTATGTACTCATTTTTCATGTATTTTCACATGGACTAAATCTCAGTCGTTGAAATAACTAACAGTGGACCGAATAAAAATTACAGTCGACTGTACGCTCAAAATATAACAATCGATTGTCAAGTTATACCAGTCAACTACCGCAGCCCCTTCTTAAACGTAAATTGTTCATTATCTGCAGCCCTTCTTTCTGCCTATGTCAAGCTTTCAGCATTGGCTGCAAAGGGAGGAATAAATTAGGGTTTTAAACGTTAATTGCTCATTGTCCGCATTCGTCCGCGACCCTTCTTTCTCCTATTTCAAGCTTTCGGCGGATGCTGCAAAGTGAGGAATAAATTAGGGTTTTGGAACCCATCACTTGTTGGTCAGAGAGTTTGGAACTGGTTTTTTCTTAGAGGCATCAATCAGGTATGTAAATTGAAGTTTTCGACATTTGCATTGTTGATTTCGATAATTGCTTTGTTGATTATTAATTGAATCATGAAAGTGAGGGTGATTGTGTTTTGAATACAATAATTGCATTATCGCATATACAATAATTGCATTGGGCAGTAAATGTTTGTAGTTTTGAATTCATGTTTAGTTTTTTTTTTTTTAACTTACATGAGTATGTTTTCGACATTTGCATTGTTGATTTCGATAATTGTTTTGTTCATTGTTAATTGAATCAGGAAAGTGAGGGTGATTATGTTTTGAATTCAATAATTGCATTGTCACATATACAATAATTGATTGGCCAGTAAATATTTGTCGTTTTGAATTCATGTTTAGTTTTTTTTTAACTTACACGAGTATTCTATAATTAACTGCAAATATTATGTCACAAAAATATTTGTAGTTTTGAATGTTTCTTGTGTTTGTTCAGGGTGATGGTCTAGTACAGTTGGTCAATAATTCATCTACGTCAGACATTGCGCCTTTGGTTCGGATCGATGTTCCGCAACAACCTAATAGGTTAATTGGCGACAGGAAGACGTGAAACTCAAGTCCCTAATTTTTTTTCCATACCAATAGGGTCATCCGACCCGACCCATGTCTAATTCATGGTTTGACTCCTTACTGTACACTAACTTTCAACAAAATACTAGTCAAATATCCCGTGCGATGCACGGGATGCTAAATAATAATTTTTAATTGAAAATAAATTTAAAATTAAGAATATATATTTTATATACTTGATTATATTGTATTTTATATATCACTTTTAT
>JAYMSZ010000434.1:0-20020 GCA_036897665.1 Pelargonium citronellum
TATCAGCACTTTCTTACCAAACAGGTAACACCTTATTGTTTAAAAGAGTCGGAGCACATTAATGCTCATAAGCCCTACCTGCTTATCAGCTATTTTTGATAAACTAATCCAAACACCCTCTAAGTGTTAATTGATAACGTGGCATTATCTTATTGACCATAATTGGCTGAGAGTCTCTTTTTCTCTGTATAAAAAGTTCCAATTATGTCTTATGTTTTCATTTTATTTGAACCTTCTTGTAGTCTATATTATTTCAAAACTATGAAAATGAAAATAAAACATCCAAGTTGCAGTCCCAAAAAGCAATAGTGGCCAAGCATTTTTTGGCCAAATATTTTTTTTTTTCCTTTTTATGGAACCAAATGTCACATGCACTTAACATTTACAAACAAAACTGAAGATCCATTTTGATTAGAACCTCAAATTGTTCCATTTTGATCTAACATAAAGAATTCAATATAGGTCCATAACTGAATGCTCAAGCTTATTGATAACTAAAGCCAAGCACAACCAAGCCTCAGTGAAGAGATTTGCACAATTGACACAGCTTCACAGTGAGATCTCTGGATGAAATTGCTCTTCCTTTGATAGTTCCTCAAGTTTCTTGACAACCCGTTGAGCCACTTCTCCATAGGCTTTAGAAACTGCAGATTCCGGTGATGAAACGACGACGGGGACGCCTTCATCGGCCCCTTTTCGGATATCCACTTCTAGTGGTATCTGAGTAATCATAAACCAAGGTCAATGCCAATTCCACAAGCTAATTTTTGGATTCCATGGAAGATACATTAAGCAAACAGGAAAAATGAGCTTCCAAGATGTTTGGCTTACCTCGCCGATGAACTCCAAACTCATGTCAATAGCACACTTACGAGTTCCTCCTTCCCCAAAAATGAAGGAGGGTTCGCCACAATGTGGACACTTAAAGCAGCTCATGTTCTCTATAATTCCCAGAATCTGTAAAACCAATCAGTTTATTGTAACAATGTTGACATCAAAAACCATTTTGTTTCAACTAATGTCACTTTCTAGCAACGTGTCAGGGATATATCATTGGTGCGAACAAGACTGTAATTGGAAAGAGAACTATATGAACGCACATGAATTTGTGTTTGCAGAAGTTAAATGGATTGACTTAACAGTCTCGAGCTATTTCCTTAACAATATATATTCTAACAATAAATTTGCATAACTAAACATATATTTACATAACTACATGTTATTTAACATTGTCAAAAATGTTATTTAGCAAGTTTTATAGTTGAACTCGTGTTTCTTTTTCTGGTTAAAGGCTAAAAATATTGGCAATGGCACCTATTGATGCAGGTTTCGATTAAACCTCAAAACAATTATCCATGGGTAAAGATATTCAATTTTACTAACTGAAACCATAATATATCACTTGCGATCGGTTAGTTATCATAACCTATGGGCCACTCAGGCTTAGGGAGCTATGCACTAAGCCGCACATTTGAAATTTCAAGAAATTATTTAATTGAAAAGTTCAAATGTTATGGAATGCAACATTATAGCATACTTTATATGAGTGAGAAATGAACATACGGGAACTTCAACTTTAGAGAACATCTTAACTCCTCTACGAGCATCCACCAATGCGACATCTTGAGGAGTTGAAACAATCAATGCACCTGCCAATCAATTTAATAAAGATGTCAAGAATGCTTAAACCGAATACTAATTGAATCGGGCTTAATAATCTCAATTATGATAGAAAGGCTAATCAACTTAACAAAACTGAATAAGATCTTGGTGAAGGTTCATATTCTTCATAATCGTAAATGGAATGAAGAAAGTACTTTGTGCTTAATAGTAAGTCATGAGCTTGAATCAATGCAAATTGATAACATGTTAGAGGAATATGAGTTCTTTCAATTGCAAGTAGCCAAATAATTTAACTACCCGATAACTGCAGTCTCTGGGATATGGTTATCTGGGCATCGCCAGTACCAGGGGGCATATCCACCACAAGAATGTCGAGATTTCCCCATTCAACTCCCCTTGTCATTTTTTCAAGAGCGCTCATTACCTGCATACATTACATGAAATCAAGTTTTCAAATAAATACTTCATAAAAAGAGGTGAGAAAGATGAAATCGCAAATTTTGTTCCAAATAAAATTCCAATGTTCTGTGACAGGAAACATAGACTTCATAGAATTGGTGAAACTGTAAAGTGAAACATCCTGAATCATATAGAAATTTCCATCCAAGAGAAAAAGCATATTTGTTATTTAATATATAGCAATGCAAACACACTAGCCAAAATAAACACGTACATAACCAAGTTCCGAAGTTGAAATGTGTTTGTAACACTATCATCCAACAAGAGGTTACCATATACAAATCACTAAATCGATGACTGAAAACCTAAAACTGAATTAATAAATAAATAAATAAAGGACGACAATACAATTGCAAGAAAGAAGATGAAAAATCAACAATGTAAACAGTAAAGTTGAAAGCATACCATTGGACCTCGCCACACAATTGGGGCATCCTTCTCCACAAGAAAGCCCATTGACATACACTTGACTCCATAATTTTCAATTGGAACCATCTTCAAACCTACCAAAGATAGACCAAATTAAATAATGTTTCAAGCAATAAAAAATCGCTAAAGATGTTCATACCCTAAATCTAAAACTGACAAGATTAACTCACTACCATTCAGTCAGAACACAACAAAATGTGAAACAATCTATTCAGAAAAAGTATTGCAAATAAATCGGGAGCTAAACCAACTAAGTTGACCATAATCCTCTTAGAATGTTACTCAACCATGTATCCAACAATGTCCCCCCTCTAATGTATATATGTTGTAACAGTTCAAAAAATTGAGCCGACACGCTATTAGTTTGAGCAAATGGGAAAAAAGGGAGATATGGGTTTAATTGCAAATATGTTAGCTACACCCATATTACTAGTATTGCAACATCAAGTGGATAATTTATAGAAACTCAATTGCAACAACTTTTCATCTCAATTACATTTAAGATTTAAGTAGAGTATAAAGACAATTTATTGCTATCTATTCACAAAAGTTTTTATACTGATGAAAGTTAAATTCTAACGTGAATCTCAGTAATAATTTAAAAAAAAATCAAGTTCACCTTCACTCACTTCTGGTTTTATATGAATCTTCATCATGGTTGGAATTGATGGTCCATAAACATCAGCATCAAGCAAACCCACCTTTAGTTGACACCTGGTAGCAAGTGCAACAGCCAAATTAACTGCAAAACACAAAAGAAAAACAGCAAGTATAAGCATGAGAGAAAATGGAATAACTGAGATTATATATGGTTAATGTATTAGCATGTTTGGCAAACAATAATCTGGTTTGACAGCACATTGTCTCCCATAAAAACACCTTATCATCCCTACTATTTATACAATCCACAACTACAACTTATGAAGTAAAGCTAAATGCTTCACAACTAACGTAACATTAAGTGAAAACAGAGAAAAGTAGCTTGCATTCTAAGTCCAGAACTGCTAAAATCATTAGAATATGCTAACAAGAAGAATTCATGAACTCAAATAGTGACACGTTACTCAAAATCACAATCATTGTAAATACATTGAAGATCCCTAAATTCAACAAGTCCAGTTCCCTAATAAATCGAAAAGGAAAAATCAGAAGAAACCAATTTTGAGAAAACTAAAATGATGAGAAACAGAGAATACCTGCAGTGGTGGACTTGCCAACACCACCTTTACCAGACGCAACAGCAATAATATCCTGAACACCATCAATCTTGAGCCCTTTGTTACTCTGTCCTGCAAAGCCCCTAACACCTCCAAGCTTCTACATAGCCACACCATTTGACACAAATGATAAAACTCAGTTACTTCCAACCAGAAATCAAAAGCGCAACAAATCAAAGCAACAATTCAAAGCAAAGCTAAAACCCTAAAAACGAGTAACTTACGGAGAAAGACCTCAAAAACCCCATCTTCATGACTACCTCCACATGCACAGTGGACGAACTCCAGAGTCCTGAGCAACTGCAAGTGTTCTAAAATTATGGAAAATTATCAAATTTGATACACGAACTTTGCTACAAAGTCAAAACTGGTAAACCAACTTTGAAAATACCCAAACTGGTACACAGACTCTGTCAAAACTACCAATAGTTATACATGCTGTTGGTGAAAGCTAACGGGTCCGTTAACTATTGCTGACATGGCAATTTTAGATGAATTCTTGAGAAATTAAGAATCTATGGGCTTGAGAAAATAAGACCCTAAAAAATCATCAGCACCACAGACAAATTAATATGGAACTCTAAGAAATCTTTAAGAAAATGAAGAAAGACGACAAACGGTCTAATGAAAACCTTTGCATGAATAGCTTACGAGGGATATATCGACGCAAGTGAAGCTCTTGCATATATTAAGATTAACAAACACATATTGACATACAAACAAATCTCAGACTTGAAGTTCAACTCCCAAACTCACTCATACTAATCAATTCAAATCATAATTTCACCGTCTTAATGAAATCCCAACCCCTCATGAACATGATACTAAATTAGTAAACGGCCTCAACAGTATAACAAATTGCTAGAAACAATCTGTTATTAATTCCAATCTTCAAATAATGACCTCACATTTTTACTTCAAACAACTAGATTCTGCCCAAAAAAAAATACCACAATAACAAAATAACATACAGCACTCTCCAAATCATTAGAAAACCAAGGATAACAACAAAAAACTTCAAATTTTATATATAAACAAGGCATTTGAACAAGAGGGTCCCAAAATCAAGCAAATATGATATTCTAGCTTATTCAAGCACACTAGACATCATGAACAACAAAAGTAGTTCAACTGTCCTCAAAATTTCTCACTTCCACAAACACTTTGATTAAATGTCACCGATAACTTCTAAATTTCATCAGTAAGGGAAGAAATGAAACAAAAAGAGAAAAAAATCTTAAAATCTTTCAGAAGTTAGATCAGACAATTGAATCGAACACAAATATTAGGTCAATGAAGTAAGAGCTCCGACGAGCATAGTCGGGAAGAAGATGAAGAAAAACACATAATCGAACCTGGGTTTCGCACTAACACTCTCCTCCTTCCCTTACCCGCCAAGAACAAACGAGAAACCAAACTTCAGAGTGTGACTTTTTGAATAAACAGCAAGAAATAACCTCTGTTCTAGGCTATAAAGGTCGAATCTTTGAGAAGCGAACAAAGAGAAATGAGAAAATATCGATAAGGGGCGTTAGGGTGTGAAAAGGGCAATCCAAGGAGAGAGAGTTTGGTGCCTCTGAGGGTAGAAGAACACTGAGTTCTCTTTGCGTGGAGGAAACCAACTCAATAGGGGCTTATGTATAGAGAGAGAAAGCTAGGAGAGAGAAATTTATATGGGCTGGGCCGGCCCAATGACATCTCATCTACCCAAAAGCCCATAATCTTGATTGATCATTTTTTAAGCAGAGTTGTCGGTTCGAGTTTCGGATCTAATGAAAAAGAGCAATCCTAAACCGGACCACTTTAGGTCATGACTCATGACACGACATGATGAATTTCAGTAGGTTTGAATTTAGCTTAATCGGCTTGTGTTGGGTTTATATCGACTAATTCAAACATGTTTAAAAATTAGAGCGTGTATGTATCGAACGTGTTTAACCCGTTTAACTAAATGTGTCATAAGCAAGTTGTGAAAGCCGTTTATTGATTAACTCATTTAGAAATTATAAACCAGATCCAAACATGTTGGGAAAAAAAGACCTTTATATGTCATCTCATTTATTTAAATATGTCGAATTATATTGGATACTCTTGAACTCAAATTTTTAAACGTGTTGGTTAAGTCAACCAATTTATAAACAAATCGGTTCGAATTGATTTGTTTAACATAATACTACATTTTCAACACAACTCAACAATAGAAGGTTGAAGAGATCAATTTTGTTAATTGGGTTGATATTTAATGTTAAGAAAATGCCAAACTTTGATATTCTGAGTTGGATTTCTTGTAATTAAAACCTATACATTCCAAAACATGGGATTAGTTAGTTGTATAGTGTAGCTTAAATGAAGCATTAAATTTTTTGTTGACCAAAAGAATGTGAAATCCTACCAAGGAGATGTATTGCAAACAGTATTGGCATGCTGTATTGTTGTTGGAATTAGTGTGTATGTTAAAGTTGAACAAGAACAAATGTCTACATTTGTTCTGTTAAATTTATACAAATTATGTTACAAGAAAATATAATTTAGGGAGTCAACATGTGTACTCAAAAATTGTTTTAACATTTAAACAAGTCTAGACGAAATTAAATATACCGACAAATTGGAAAAGAAAACTTGTTTCGTCGAATTGAGATGGGGCCATGCGCCACAACGTTGAGGTTTACACTTGGTCCATCAAGCAAACCAAGCATAAACATTGTAGATTATTATAGAGATCAAGTATGGAAGAGATGTGAGAAGCTCTTTTTGAACCGTGTAGTATCTTGTGGTAGTAAATATGGTCGTTCTTAGAGTGAATGAACTATCATTGTGATTTTGTAGTCTATAGTGGAGGCAAAATATGGAGGTCATTTGTGGAGGTGAATGAGCTTCTCACGGGCCTAGTGGATTCTCACGATAACCTTACTTCAAGTGGACGGAGGAGAGCATGAGACGATGCGATCGGAGACAAATGCCACGACATGGTTCCTTAATGTCATGTCATTGATGTTGAGCACAAAGTTGAGGAAGTGATGCTGAAATTTCTCAATGAGACACATCGCGACATCAAGATTGAATATAGAGTATGATAAGCTTTTGTTGGATAAGGTTGACCATTTTTGAAGAGTAATGCGGAGACAATTACCTCAAAATTGCTGCGTAGAGGTTGAACGTGAAAATTCGGGGGTTGTTTGGGTAAGGTTGGCCTTTTGAAAAACATGTTGAGTTGGAACATGATTAGAGTAGGATGTTGCGACATAAACCACGAAGCCGCACCTTTGGAATTTGAACAAAGAGGATTGTCACTTGGTTGGAAGAGAGAGAGACGTCGCAACATGGCTATCAAGTTTGTGACATCCGAGGTTGACCACATTGGAAAACTTATGATTGAGTTATGTTGGCCATACAATTGGGTGGTGACCTTCGTTTTACACACTTTTCTTAAATAGTTTCATTCTCTAGCGCGAAAAGATCATCTCAACGCGTCTCCTTACTTGCGACATTTTGGACTCCTCAAGCGAGATATGACGTGGTGCTTCGTCATTCAACGATGACACATGTATTATCTTTGTTGTCTTTCAACTCATTTCTAACTCGATTTGAATTACACCGAACGATCTAGGCACATACAAATTAAAATTTCGGGTTCCCTAAAAATTTGGGGTTTGTTTGTACCGATTAGGGCTGCGTGTCCATTTTTTGTGGGTCCTAAAATGCCACGTAGATCCAAAGGTACCAATAAAAAGTATATACCAAGGGCAAAAGTGTAATAAATGTCATCTTCCAACCAAACACATTGTGAGAGAAATAGCCGAACCTCAAAACAGAGCCCTCTATTTTTCTTCACCGTCTCTGTTTCTTTTTCACGTCTATTTGGGTTAGCGCTCAGGCAGGCACACAACACAAGCAAGCGAGAAACAAAAAGTGAAATTAAACATGACAAGGAAGAGACAGAACAGAGGAGAGCAGCAGAAGCAGAAGAACCAGCCAAACCCTAATGTCGCAGAAGCCACGCGAATTCGAATTTCTAAAATTCTGGACGAGTTTCGTGGTTCCCGAGATGACGGTAATTCGATTAATATTGTGTCTTTTATTGTATTGTTTGTTGCACTGTGTTATGGTGATATGAGGTTGCTATTAGCTGAACATTGTGTGATGTAAAGATCAAATTTTTAGGTGTTTTCTTATGGATTGGTTGTTTTCAGTTGCTGGGTATTGTTTGTTTGATAGAAAAAATGTTGGGTTTTTGTTAGTTCAATGGAAAGATGTAAAATTTAAAGTGCCCCAAACAAGTGAAATTTCATATGGTATGGAGCTAATGCAGTTTGATTAGCTTGTTGGTAGGTGCTGATTAGAACATGAAGACATTAGTTGGGTTCTTGAAGATAGTAGATAGGTTGATCAGGTGTGGAAGGGTATTGGATTATTGAGTAATGTACATTTGTTGCCATTAGTGGTTTGTTTTTGTTGAGTGGCATCAGTTAAGGCGCCAAAATATCTCTTTCGGTTAAATGAGTTTCATTTTGGCATTCTTTAGTTGCACACTTTTTTTACTACTATGGTTTGTAACACAGATGCGGCAATGTATTGGGGATGTATAATAGATGTTTTATGCTAATTTGTGATTCTATCAATGTTGCATGTAGTGTATACATTTGAAGAAAATCTGTCAAACCATGAACGTGCAGTGGTGCATGAAGTTTGCCGGAAAATGGGTATGACGTCCAAAAGTGCTGGGTGAGTTTCAATGGCTATAACTGTTATTTAATATGTATTGAGAATGTGAGATTCCAATTTATAAGAGGTATGAATTTCAGAGAGATCTAAGTCAACCGGATTTATACCTCAAGTATTATTCTTTTTTTCCCCCTTAGAAAAAGAAAACAAAAGCATGTAATTTTGCTTTCTGAACCTTTTGTTTCATTCTAATTCTTTCCCTCTAATTTGTTAAAGGCGCGGAAATCAGCGGCGCGTTTCCATTTACAAAACCAAAAAGAAAGTGGACACTATGAATAGGAATGAGAGCCTCACCTATTTGACATTTTCGGAAGAGGGTAGGGTGGTTTTACAGGACTTGTTTATGCACTACCCACCTGATGATGGAGAGATGGAGAAGAAAACGTTTGGGAATCATAGTGAAAAGACTGAAAAGATAAGGTATAAAAGAGATGATATATTCTGCAAGCCATCAATGAGCAAGGCTGAGATTGCAAAGAAGTTGGAAAAACTTAATTCTAAAATGGAGCAGAATGCCAACTTAAAACAGGTCCTTTTTAGTTAAATAACTGAGCTATAAAAGTTGTGTTTGCTTGGATGATCCACCTTCGTTTTCTTGTGCATTCTGAGTGGTTCTTTTTTTTTTCTTTCTTTTTAGTATCAATAAGGAAGTCTTTTGTTATTTCATCTGTGTAGATTACTGAAGCGAGGTCCAAGCTTCCTATTGCGTCGTTCAGGGATGTCATTACGTCAACAATCGAAACTCACCAGGTTATTTAATAGTGTTTTCAGTGTTCTGGTTTATAAATCAATCAGCTTGGTGCCCAAATAGCAGATCAATTAATCATGAATCTGACTATAGATGTTCCCGCAGATGACTTAGATTTGTGCTTAAGGCAATATATTTTGTTTAAGGACTTCATTACTAGGATCACATGATTTTGTTGATCTTATGGTTTGCAGACTATTGGATATGTGGCACCTTTTCTGAAACTTACTATTTGTTCCTGGTTTCAAAGCAGGTAGTTCTAATTTCTGGCGAGACTGGGTGTGGAAAGACCACGCAGGTTACAATTCTTTGCCTTTTTTTAATTAAAAAAAAATCTATTCTACGAGTATTCCTCGTTTGTTGTCGTATGGGTCTCCATGCAATGTTTGTCTGCTACTGCCAAATGTATGAATATGTTTGTGTTACATGTGGAAATGCGCAAACCCAGATTGTGCCAATTAAATTACCATGTAAATACATATGTGTTAAATCAAAATTTGAAATTCAAATCCTAATGCCCAACATGAAACTTGAAAATCTTAGCCATAGTTCAATAGAATTAGAACCTTAATTTGACAGATGCACCAGGGCAAAATTTGGTGCATTCCATTGAGTACATGTTTGATTACCAATAACAATATTTTGTCATGCACTATTTGATTTATTAATTGTATCATCAGGAAAATGTGTTTTGTTGCTTATACTCTTATAAAATATTATTCAGGTGCCACAATTTCTTTTAGACCACATGTGGGGTAAGGGTGAGGCATGCAAAATAGTGTGTACTCAGCCCAGACGTATCTCTGCGACATCAGGTGAGCAATTCTCATTACGCATGTGGAATTCTTAATTTTCATATTTCTTTCTTTCTCATTTTTTTCTTCACCAAAAAGTCTTCCTATCCATTGCTTTCCCATAATTATCTGTGCATGATATTATTTGTGTTTATGGCCTTTTGTTTCTAGTTGCTGAGAGAATCTCTGCTGAGAGAGGAGAAACTATTGGGAATGACGTTGGATACAAGGTAATGTCCATAATATATCTTGATGTAATGGTAAATTAGGTAGCCCATGTGCATTAAGTAAATAGATCCATGTTTATTTAAGAGTATCAAACTGTGTTCTGTAAAATTTCAGTTCGTGAATTGGGGGAAGTTCTTGAAAGGAATTTAGGTTATAAACCTGGCAGCTTATACTCATATTGAGTATTTCAACTAATATAAATAGATCTAAATGGTACCCTTAGATTTGTTGCATTTACTGTTGCTGTAAAGGATTTAGTTTTGCACATCGCTGTTTTTTACATTATATGCAAATTTCTGTTTTGATAATGATGTAAATTGTAACATAGTAGTAACTTGGCTATTTTAGTTGGTGTTCAATTTGCATTGAGAAGGCCTTGACATAATAGTTTCAAGCCAGCGTATATTATTAATATACCATGTTTACCACTACACAAATATGATACCTCTACAATGCTTTATCATTTATTGTTTCATTGCCTTTTATCAATGTTCATTTGTATCTTTTGATTGGTACTAGATACGACTGGAAAGTAAAGGTGGGAAGAACTCATCAATTGTATTTTGCACCAATGGTGTGCTATTACGGGTGCTAGTTTCAAGAGGAAGTGGTAGGGTCAAGACTGAAGCTTCAAAAACACCTGCGAAGGATGATGTTTCTGACATAACTTATATCATTGTGGTACTTGACTGGTTCTTGCTTGACTTAGATTCAACTAATTCTTGTCTGGATTCCATGACTCGCCTTTGCTTAGGATCAATTTTTTTTTTTTTGGGTTACGTAGACGTATATAGTTCGCACAATTATGTTTCTGAGGCGGAGTGCTTGACTTGGGAATTCTACTGAGCCAAATTAAGTTCCATCATCCCAAACCAGCCAAATTATTCAGACTATAATGGATTAGTTATGTATGATGTAGTGGAATGTTGAGTTTCAAAGTGGCTATTCTGAATTTGTAAATTGATGACGTCAAACTGGTAATAAAGTTATAACAATTATATGGGAGCGAAGAAAAATATTGACTTTACAATAGATGGTGACATATGTACAGCATGCATGCTTCATAACATTATACAATGTTTTCCAAGAGAGTTTGTTCCACTTGTTTGTTTTTTAATGGTCGCCTTTATGCAATAGTTTCACCACCTAACATGAGATCTATGACCTATAAATGTTGTTCTTTAGTTATTTATGGTACTGACTTTTGGTCTTTTATAATATTTATGTTAACTGATGTTCTTATGAACTCAAACTATATGTGTCATTTGTAGGATGAAATTCATGAAAGGGATCGCTATTCTGACTTCATGTTGGCAATTCTCAGGTACTTGAATTTTGCTTTTATGCAATGTTTGCTTACATCATTTATTCATTAGCTGATATACTTATGGCATGTTTTGAGTGTCAGAGCTTAGAGCATGTGGAAGAAGATAATTCACTACCTTTTTGCTATATAGATGCCACTATTAGATATTTGGATTTTCTAGTCTAAAAAATTATTTGTAGACACATGTTTGTTTCTTGTGTGTGTCTAATGTTTGCATGTGTTAATTTTATGTAATGCTTAAAGGTTTTGGATTATATTTTTCTTATCCTGGTTACTTATTTGCAGAGACATGCTTCCTTCGTATCCTCATCTAAGGCTGGTCAGTTCAATCACTTGCGTTCTATTAATACATTTTTGTTAATTGACCATCCTACATGAAGGTTCTTTTTCACTGTTGCTATTATATACCTTTTAATATTTGATTACCAGTTAATGACCTTTTCTTATGACCCAATAGATGCTAATGAGTGCTACTCTTGATGCTGAACGCTTTTCGGAATATTTTGGTGGCTGCCCAATAATCCGTGTTCCTGGGTTCACTTATCCTGTAAACTCTTCATTCTTAAATTTCAAATTCTCAATTCATTTATCATACTTTAGCTTGTGCTGTAATATAGTTGCATTGTTTTTCTTTATATTTAGGTTAAAACTTTCTATCTAGAAGATGCACTCTCTATCTTGAAATCCTCAGAAAATAATGACCTCGATTCTGCTATGCTAACTGTCCCGACAGAAGACCAAAAGTTAACAGAGGAAGATAAGGTTGCTTTAGATGAAGCTATAAATTTGGCTTGGTCAAATGATGAATTTGGTCCCCTTCTAGATGTAATTTCTTCTGAAGGAACCAAAGAGGTTTTCAATTATCAACATTCTTTGACGGGACTAACTCCACTGATGGTGTTTGCTGGAAAAGGTAGAGTGGGTGATGTTTGCATGCTGCTCTCTGTTGGTGTGGACTGCAAATTACAGGCTAAGGATGGAACAACTGCACTGGAGTTGGCCAATCGGGAAGTACAGCAGGAAACTGCTGAAGTCATTAGAAGGCATTTGGAAGATGCCCCGTCCAGTGCTGTGGAAGAAAGGCAGTTACTTGATAAATATCTAGCATCAATCAATCCTGAACTTGTTGACGTAGTACTTATAGAGCAGTTACTAAAGAAAATATGCAATGCTTCAAAAGATGGAGCTATTCTTGTCTTTCTTCCCGGGTGGGATGATATAAATAGAACCCGGGAAAGGTTACTTTCTTCCCCATTTTTCAAAGACTCTACCAAGTATATGGTAATATCTCTTCATTCTATGGTTCCATCTTCAGAACAAAAGAAGGTTTTTAAACGCCCTCCTGCTGGTTGCCGCAAAATTGTTCTTTCAACTAATATGGCTGAGACAGCCATTACCATCGACGATGTTGTTTATGTTATAGACAGTGGCCGGATGAAAGAAAAAAGTTATGATCCGTATAACAATGTATCAACACTTCAATCTTCATGGGTATCCAAAGCAAGTGCTAAGCAACGAGAAGGGCGTGCAGGTCGCTGTCAGCCTGGAATATGTTATCATCTTTATTCAAAGCTCCGAGCAAATTCTTTGCCAGATTACCAAGTTCCCGAAATTAAGAGAATTCCTATTGAGGAACTTTGTTTGCAGGTATCCATATTCCTTGACTCATTTTAACATCTTACACGTACATCCACCATGCCACACACAAATACGATGAAAAACTATCTGCTAGAGAACTTTAGTGACAATCACAAATATGTTTTTCAATCTATGAATATAATGATCTTAGTAGTATAACGTTACTTGCTCTGTGAATTCTGTAAAGACGAGGCATTTATGATGTTTATTTTTGTTGCTCGACTATGTTTCTCATTGACAGGTAAAGCTGCTCGACCCAAATTGCAAGATAGCAGAATTCTTGCAAAAAACTCTGGATCCTCCAGTTTCTGAAACCATACATAATGCGATTGTCGTTCTTCAAGATGTTGGAGCATTGTCAATTGATGAAAAACTGACAGAACTTGGGGAGAAGCTAGGATCTTTACCAGTTCATCCATTGACAAGCAGGATGCTCTTCTTTGCCATATTGATGAATTGCCTCGACCCGGCTTTGACTTTAGCATGTGCCTCAGACTACAGAGATCCATTTACTCTCCCAATGCTACCAAATGAAAAAAAGAGAGCTGCTAGTTGCAAGGCCGAGCTTGCTTCATTGTATGGTGGGCAGAGTGATCAGCTTGCTGTCATAGCAGCATTTGATTGCTGGAAGAGCGCAAAGGAAAGAGGTCAAGAAGCACGATTTTGTTCTCAATACTTTGTTTCTTCAACCACCATGAATATGTTGTTTGGTATGCGTAAACAGCTCCAGACAGAGCTAATTCGGAATGGGTTTATTCCTGAAGACGTTTCAAGTTGTAGCCTCAATGCGCGTGACCCTGGTATTCTCCATGCAGTTCTTGTGGCCGGTCTGTATCCAATGGTCGGGAGATTGCGTCCACCACATAAAAGTGGAAGACGTTTTGTGGAGACAGCTAATGGCGATAGAGTAAGGTTGCACCCTCACTCCACGAACTTCAAATTATCCTTTCAGAAAGGTGACGACCGTCCATTGATTATATTTGATGAGATTACTCGTGGGGATTCGGGTATGCTCATTAGGAATTGTACGGTTGTCGGACCACTCCCGTTACTGTTGCTTGCGACAGAGATTGTTGTTGCCCCTGGAAATGACAATGACAATGATGATGACAGCGACAATGGGAGTGATGATGAAGACGAAGCAGATGAAGAGGATAGTGAGGATGATGACATGGAGATAGACGCAAAGTCTGGTGTGAAAAATGAGGAGAAGATCATGTCCTCTCCGGATAATTCAGTGACAGTTCTTGTGGATAGGTGGCTCCCTTTCCAGTCAACAGCGCTAGATGTTGCACAGATTTATTGCTTGAGAGAGCGCTTAGCTGCCGCAATCTTGTTCAAAGTAAGTTATATAGCCTTATTTCTGGTAAATACGAAATATGAATTGCGAATATTTACTTGTGTAGTGTACATAAAACCAGTTTTCTCATGTAGCTTGTGTACATTATGAAACCAATATTTTCGTGTCTTGACTTCTGTGGTTTTATGTTTTGCAGGTAACACATCCTCGTGCAGTTCTTCCTCCAGCTCTCGGGGCCTCCATATATGCAATTGCCTGCATTCTATCCTATGATGGCTTATGGGGCGTCTCTCGGCCTATGGATTCAGTGGATGCCCTTACATCAATGGTGAACGCAACTGAGATCGACAAGTCTTCATCAGGGAGGAGAGGACCAGGTCACGCGCCAAGTGGCTTCCTCTTATAACTCATAAGACCCGACAGGTATCAGAACTCACCATCCCATCATCAGAAAACTAACCAACAACGCCCGTTTAAGGGCACCGCGAAGGGGATTGACCCAAGCCAAAGTGCTGGACCTCCCACTTCTTCAGGTTCCATGAAACCCGACGAGATGATAAGTGCGGGAAACGCAGCTCAAAGGGCCAAGTCTCCCGCCTCAAAGCCTAACACGAAGCCTCCGGCAAATGGCCCGGGTTTTGTTGGGCATGGGTCGGGCAGGTACGGTCAGCGAGCTGATTCGTTTAAGCGACAGCGCGGGGGTGGTGGTCCTGTATAACATGTGTTGGGTTTAGCATAGGTTTAGCTGTCGTAGCCTAAGGGCTGATATAGAATGTCATGAATGAATGTATTGTTGTACAAGAAATTTTTTGTTTTGTAATGACAGTGGTTCAACATATTTACTCTCCATTTTTGGTTTTACTTTCTTGAGCTGTGCCATTATGTGATATAAGAAAGAGAAAAGTTCTGCAAGATTCTTCGAATAAAGAGGATGCTGGGAGTGGGACTACAACTATACCTCACCACTCGAGCCGCGGATCCAAAACGTACAGGATCAAAATTTTCTATAGGCATTATCTTGTCTCACGAAGTGGCAAGGCATGATAGAACCAAGTCTTAACATATTATTTAACAAGACATTGAAACATCGTTTACTTGCTGAACAAATGTTGAAGTGAAGATTCAATTTTTGATACACGGATTCTACAGCACTTTTTGTTAGAGTTGACAATTCATGTTGTAACACAAAAACTCGACACAAAATTAGTGTGTTTGCAGACTCACATATTTTGCAAAGGTGTCGTGTTCGTGTCGAACTTCCAAAACACTCACTACTAATTAGCCGTTTTGTGACACGCCCAACATGCCTACTTAAGGGTATATTAATAAATTATTCTAAATAACGTGTCAAACGTGTTAGTTCTATTGTGTAGAATGTGTTGTGCCGTGTTCGTGTCAACACAATTCATTTAATTACCGTGTCAAATGTGACATGACCAATTGTGTTCATAAACGTGTCGTGTTCATGTTGAGTCATGCCGCACTGCAAACAACTTTCAACACGACTTGCATGTCTCTTGCCAGCTCCGCTCCCTGTTTTAACTTGTTCAATAAATAGACTCTGTCTAGTGACATGACCTTATTCGATGAGGAGTTAAATAATAGCAATTCGCAACCAAGCCCTAACGTCAAGTTCTTCTCGATCTTCACATAACCCTAACCACCATGGACGATCCTTCCAAGAGAGCAAAAAAGGGAGGAGATAAGCACGGGACACCATGTTCTTCTTCTTCATATTCCTCGAGCATCAGAGATCTTCCAAGCCACATTCTTATTGAAATTCTGTTGAGACTTCCCATCAAAACCCTAGTGGCTTCCAAAAGTGTCCGCAAATCATGGCTCCATCTCATCAACGATCCCTATTTCGCCAAACTGCACCAGTCCAGATCAAATGTTGAGATATGTTTTCAAAGACCTTGTGAAAATAATGGATCAATCACCAAACTTCAATTAGGTAACCTCTATTTTCCGAATGATTCTCATTCTCGTGGTCTCGAACTCAATACTTATCTTGAACTCCCAACATTCAGAGGCAATCTCAGTTTTGTCAGTTCTTGTAATGATTCTCATTCTATTGGTCTCAACCTCAATTCTGTTCTTGAACTCCCAACAACAATCAGAGGCATTAATCTCAGTTTTGTCAATTCTTGTAATGGGTTGCTATGCTATTCTGGTGAATCTAACAGATTTGCTTTGATATGGAATCCGATTACAAGCCAGTTCTTTACTGTTCTTGCACCAAAAGAACCTGAGGGCTGGTCGATAACATCTTATCGTTCTTATGGGTTGGGTTTTAGCCAAAAGACGAATAGATTCAAACTTTTGTGCATATATGGTAAAAAGAAGGTGTCCTTTAGAGAGGTTATGGTAGCTGAGATATGTACTATTGATAAAGGACGTTCTTGGAAAACCATCGATCCTAGTCCTTACGCGTTTTGGGAGGCATTCGGGAATTATAAGTATGGGGCATTCTTGCGAGGTGCCCTTCATTGGTTTGGTGGCAAGTCGGGTATAGTTTCTTTTGATTTTGATGACGAAAAGTTTGCGAGAATCCCACTCCCTTCGCACTTCAAGACGGTTAAAATTAAATACTCGGACAATCATCCAATTGGGGTATTGGAAGGTTGTTTATTTCTCAGTGAAACTACTAAGCGAAGGTATAATATATGGGTGATGAAGAAATTTGGTGATCAGGATTCGTGGACACGAGTACTTTGTTCGGAGTTTAGTTCATTTCAAATGCACATGTACTGGTGTTGCATGCCCCTTAGTTATCTAGCTAGACAATGGAGGAATCCTTATGATGCATGCCTTCTGCCCCTCCTATTTATTAATGTATAGTCCGGTTCGGAAAAAACTTAGGACTATGACTTCCAATGTTGAGATGGATAGAGCGATTACGTTTAATCCAAGTCTTGTTCCGCTGAAGGAATATTCTATCATATAGTATGTGTAAGTCAAATGTTGTGTCCAATTTGAAATATGTCCCAGGCTTTGTCCTTTGAATTTGTTAGCAGGGAATTGTTGCTAATCATATAATATTTGAGTTCATCTCATTTTCTCTTTCTCTCCATCCTGTTCCTCTTATATGTTTTCTTTTCTCTTCCTAATAGCTTTAACAAGTCATGAACACTTTATAACATATGAACACTTTTTACAACTCCTTATATATATGTGCATTTGATTTTATTGTTTTATTGTCTTCTTGTCATTATACCACTTAGTAGTAATAGTCACTACAGCAACATGGGTATATGGTTGCGGAATTTAGGTTCAGTTTGTAACTGCAGTTAAATTTTAAATTATATCGGGCTTGGGCTGCAGTTCTTAACTGCAGTGAAAAAAGAAAACCCAAGTCCATTTACACTTGTATCATTTTCACGCCGATTTCTCTAACCTCTCTCTAAACGTAACTCAAAAACCTAATTCAACCATTAACACACACTCTTTTGGAGCATCGAGATATATATATAAATATATAAATATGTAAATATTGTACAGATAATTTACTTGTATAAATATGTAGTTGCACAAAACTACTTGCATATTTAAATCATAGCATTACAAAGATTCCAACAATAGTTATGAACTGGTCAAATGTGCAAACAAGTTTCAGCAAGAAACTTAACAGCGGTATTTCAAACGGGATACATAAGATGTATGCTAACCAGGTATGTTGTTACTACTTCATTGGACAACTAGGCCTCAAATATCGCAAAACCATACATTTATCATTATTTGACATGCATGTCGTATCCCATCACAGAATCCTTGAGCGAAACAAGACTTGGTTTAAAAGCAATCACTTCAACCGGCGGACCACTTTCGTTTATAAGTCTAACACTTTCCGAAACTGGATTATACGCAAATAAATAACTACCCGAATGTATCATCAGTATATCCCCATTGTCTAGATAAATGATGGGTATGCAACATCCATAAAAACACCTCTTAATTGAAGTACACTTCAAAGAAGCTACTTGTGTCCACGAATCCTAATTGCCATATTCCTTCATCAACCATATATTAAAACTTAGTTCTGTAATTTCAGTTGCAAATAGACAACCCGCCAATACACCAATTATGGGGCTGATGCAATCAAAGTTGACAAAGTGTGGAGGGAGCGGAACGATTGCAAACTCCTCATCATCGATATTAAAAGAAAGTATTTTGTGTTTTGAGTTATGGCCATTTTTTTTTACAATTTGGACGTTTTTTTTGTTTCTTCTCTTCAAGAAAAGAGAGAACTTTTGTTCTTGTCCACTTTCTTGAGTTTTTCTTCAATATTGGGTGAATTTGTATTTCCTTGCTTATAATCTTCTTTTTTCTAAACATAAAAACAGATATTATGGGCAACAATAGCAAGGAGGATCCTGCTCTGCGGTAGTAATTGTAACCTGTTATTATTAATAGTTTTGTATCTGCTACTATGTATTAAGTATCACATCGTCTTTTCTCAGACGCGCGAAATTGTTGAAGGCTGAGAGTACAGACGAGGCGCCTGTTATAAGTAGGTTACTGTAGGTTACGTATATTTAATTTGTGCACCTTGTTATAAAGATGGTATAACGGCCAAGGAAGATTAGTGCAAGGTGGACCCACCTAGTAGAAGAGAAGGACGAACACGATATGGGTAATCTCACAGAAGGTGAGAGTGACGATATTGGGTTCGAGAAATTCGATAAATGTGAAAGGTTTTTATGTTTACGGGAGGTATACTCTATCGAATTAGTGGGCTCGTTTGCCCTGTCCCGCGTGTATCCAAACAATCATATTCAGAAGGATAGCAGTATACACTTGCTATCAGTTCCCTCCCCAGCTGATTGTATGTTCATACAGCAGAGGCTTATAAAGCTTGCCGGTGTGTTATTGCCATAGGCGTCTTAGCATAATGTTACTTTCCTTTGATGACAAAGTGCAGTTTCTTTTTATGAGTGTGAAAGGTTGATCAGGGCCTTTTTGACTTTGGAAACTTAAACTAGATTATTAATGCTCATACTTTTACAACTTCAAGTACAGAAAACTGGTATTTTATGCTATATCCGGATATATGTTGGACAAGTCTTACAATCCCTACCCGTACATAGAATGAATATACCTTTTGTGTTTGATAGTTGCATTTTTTTTTTTTGTCCTGAATTTTTTTTTTTTTGGTAATGAAAAACAGATGGAGAGGATTATAATTTATGTTTATGAAATTAGAGGTTATACTCAACAAAGCCAAAAATTTATAAAGTGGTCAATTTGATTGCGACTTTTTCCTCCGGAAAACTTTATTCTTCTGTAAACATCCTCATGAGGAGCTACAATTTATCTTCAGGACTACCTAGTGCTCTTTGTTGGGATGAAACTTCCTAGTGCTCTTTGTTGGGATGAAACTTCTCTTAGGAAATTTGGAAAGGTGTTTGAGAGTATTGGAGGATTTGATAAACTAGAGAGGTAGGACAATTCTTTTGGAAGAGAAAATTTTGATTCTTGACTTGATCACAAATGGTAAGGTTACATGCCTATTTATAGTGCTCAATGGAGACATCT
>JAYMSZ010000435.1:0-19998 GCA_036897665.1 Pelargonium citronellum
TATATATATTTATGATAATTATCTTCTAAATATAACACTCCAAGATATAAGCATGGTTAAAAATAAGAACACTATTATTTAGTAACTGTGCTTATATGAAAAAAGTATCCTAGTTAGGTTCTCTTTCACTAAAACTCTCTTCTGCCAATACATCTTTTTGTCTGAGTTCTGTGCTGTTAAGTATCTTCTTTGATTGTGTTAATAAAATTATAGCATTACCTTTACCTATAGTCAAACTTGACTCCAACCCTTCCGCTCACGTGGACCGAGAAGGGAGGCAACTAAGACGGGTTTACTGGGCTCAAACCAAACCAACTCTGATATCATGTCAAACTTGACTCCAATCCAAAAGCTTAAGCAGATAAATAGAGGGCCGAACGTGAATATCAATTATCAAGTAGTGACAAATTTCACATTCTTTCAATGTGGATACATGTTCCCTATAAGTCTCCTATCCAGGCTTGTCAAATGTCACATTGGAATAGAGGATGTTTCTATCTAGTCACCCAGATGCAAAGGCGGCCCAACATCTCTATGGACATAAAGTGAAAATTTCGGCCACCTCTGGCCTGATGAAATAAGCATGTTTTGGACATGTGATATGTTAAATTTTCCAAATGAATAACTATGCAATTAAACCAGTTTTCAAGTTTTACAATTTTCTGAAAACAATTTTATGGAAAACTGGAGATATACTTCACAACTAAATAAGTCGTTAGACTCTTAGATGAGGGTCCCAACTCCTATATGAAATAGTCTCAAACTCAAGAAATAATCAATGAGACAATTCTTACATAAACAATATATATTGAGAAATGTCACCCTATGTATATACACAGATAGAAACTAATTAAGGTCAAGATGGTTCTTTTCTTCTCATAATCATCTTACTGACAACCACACAGAAATTTTATCTGTGTCATGCATTTGCTTTACAAAGTTCAGTACTACATACAAAATCGTGTCATGTCATTGAAAAGGAAAAAATAGTTCAAAATATACAGACAAGCAAAGCAAATATTCTCAGGGGACTTTTAACAAGCATGTGATAGGCATTGTAAAGTGACATTAAATAAATAAGGATTAAATTGAAATAAATCACAAAGAAGAACCTGGTTTTGGTGCCTGGTCATCTGTCAATTGATTGCTCATAGTTCTGACAGCTCAGAGGACAATTTGTTCTTTGTTATGTGCTGTTGAATTTGAATGGTGAAAGCTGTGACATTCTAGCTCAGTTCATCAAATATTTATAGAATGTTATTGAGTACTGTAAAAATGAAGCCATACTATACTTGAAAAGAAAGAGAACTGAGCAATAAGATAAAGAAAAGAATGAGAACTTTTGTACCTTTCTTCTTCCTCAGTTTGTTCTGCAAAATGCAAACTGGAATCTGAGCTTTATTGATGGACCCCTCCCCTTCAACAATATATTGTTGTTAACTCTAAATTCTGTCCAAACTCAGTCTGATGTGGTCTTGAATAGATGAACACTGTTATTTTTATTCAGTGTAGCTATGTGATTTTGTTGTAACAGACTTAACGGTTTCTAACACATCTGATCGTGAATCGATTCTAACTTGACGAGTTTATAAACATAAAGTACAACATGAATCATAAGTAAAAGTGATGGATTCAACAATGAGAATGAGCACAAAAAAAGAAAGGTATTGAATTGATTCTCACTCATCTATTTCGTAGCAATAAAAAGTTCGATCATGAATCGATTCTAACTTGAAGAGCTTGTGGACATGAAAAATGAATCTGATACAAAGATGTATGCCCAAGAAAAACAATGGACTCAACTATGAAGCAACATTAATCTATCATTGTTTTTAAAATCTTCTCCTTGTTCAACTACTCATTTCTCCATTGGCCTAAAAACTTTCTTCCTTTCTCCTCACAGCTTCTTGCTAGCATTGCAACTACTAATCTTGTGTTGATATGGCTGAGGAGAATAGTAAAGAGTCTCTAGATACTTTTTTCCATAGTTTAAAAAGGAACAAGAAAATCTCCAAAATCCCCCTCCACCAACTATTCATAGAAATCAAGGTGTTGCTTCAATCAGATCCCAAATCCATTGCCTCATCACTCCCACCAGAATCACTGAAGAGTCTCAATAAGGCTTTCGAAGACTGCAAGAATCTATCAAAAAGAAACTACAAAGATGATCAATACACTGAGCAAGACCTGGTTTCCATCAACACCATGAGAATGAAGTTAAACCAGATAAGAGAGAAGCTCAGTGAAGCAATCGATAAAGCCAAAAGTCCCGGAGATGAAGCAGGCGCATCAGAGAAGACTGAAGAAGAAGCAACCCAATATCTGACCACAAGATCAGTGGATCCAACAAAGGTTTTCGGGTTTGATGGGAAGGTGAAGGCAGTGGAGAAGTTGCTTCTGAAGGAGGAGAGCAAGAACCAGTTGAAGGCACTTGGGATGATTGGCATGAAAGGCATTGGCAAAACCACCCTTTGTCAGGTTTTGTTCAACAAGCAAGAAGTGAAGAGCCACTTCCTCCCAAGGATCTGGATATGCATGTCAAAACTTCGAATGCAAAATGTTCAACAAGAACCAGACCACAAACTCGTAGTAGTTAAGAGATTGCTCAACAGTCTTGGGGTGAACAAGGAGATTCTAAAGCCTCGCGAGACCGATGAGCAAGATCAAGAACTAGCATTAGCAAAACTGGTTTATGCCTTGAACCTGAAACTGAGGGGAAAGAAGTACCTTATTGTGTTAGATGGTGCTGTGGACAATGAGGATTGGTACCAAGATTTGCATTTACTTTCTCATCAAGGTATTGGCAAAGAGAAGTGGGGCGAGAGGCTTGCATATGGATTGCCAAAAGAGCATGGAGGAGCAATAATTGTCACATCCAGAAGTGAAGAAGTAGCAGAGAAGATGGTTCGGAAAGAGAACTTGTATAGCTTGTTGCCTCTTGCTGACACTAAGAGCTGCTGGTCAATTTTCAAGAAGGAAGGATTCAAGGATAAACCAGTGAATGAAGTTCTAAAGAACGAACTTGCGAAGGAAGAATTCAGGTATGAACTAGAGAAGGTAGAATCCAAGAATGAACCCGGGAAGGAAGGAGTCAAGACTGAGCCGGAGAAGGAAGAAGTCAAGAATGAACCGGCGAAGGAAGGAGACAAGAGTGAACCGGAAAAGGAAGGAGACAAGAATGAGCCGGAGAAGGAAGGAACCAAGAATGAACCCTCGAAGGAAGAAGTCGCGAATGAACAGGCGAAGTTAGGAGAGGTGAAGCTGAGGGAACTGAAGGAAGAGCTCAAGAAGGACATCAAAAGAGAGAGTGCTGGAGTTCCATTGGCGGCGAAAATGCTGGGGGAGATTTTTTATCAGAAAAACAAAGGAAAAATGGATTCCAAGTCCGATCAAAACCCGAAGGAAGATGTAGAAGAAGAAGATTCCAAGACTCAGAAGCAAGAGTAGAGATGTGTCTAATTAATATTGTTTGTTCTAGTTCTCATTTTCTTGATTTTTAATAAAATTAATGTACATCTTGTAACCTCTGTGATTTGAAAGATTGTAACAGTTATGTTTCTTTCAGAAACTAAAGCATAAATTGTTTTTTTATATACAAGAAAATATTGGTCTGATGTTAAAACTTACTAGTTAATAATATTACAAGAACATGAACAGATATAGCTATAAATGATAAGCATAGTTTTTCTTTTGTTTTTTTTTTTTCTGATATTGCAAAGACAAACTATTCAGATTTGGTAATGTAGCTTTTTCTCCAAGTAACAGTTCTTTTGTCCTATCTTCAAATCACTCAAGACCTCAAACACAAAAACTCAACCATCTCTAGAAGCTAACCTTCTAATAAAGGCTAATGTGATTTTTCTTTGGTGAATAAAGAAGAAAGGCTGTCCACAGAATGTGGTGCTTCTTAGCTTTCGAATAAATAAAAATTATATATAAAAAATTCACATTATGCAAAACATGTTTCTATTTCATATAATTATTGATATATTGTATGTAATGTAATTTACATGTAAAAAGGAAAAATAAAAGTTAAAGGTGATTGGAACCTACAACTGCAATATGCCATCTATTTTCCATCTGCCATTGATCTTCTTTTTCTTCTTTTTTAAAGATAAAACAATTATTCTCTGAAAGGAAAGAGTAATTGGTTGCTTCCTTTTGAGTGAATAAAGAAAATGGCCATAACATATTATTCTCTTACAGTTTTCTTATTTCTTGTTATACACACACACACACAGAGAAACAAGGCACACACTACTGCCAACATTCAATTATTTTACCTACAATCAAAGATTTGGTCAAAACTCCTGCAGATAAGCTGTTACATTACATGTCCTTGTAGCAACATTTCTGGTAAGCCACCATAATCTTTAACATTTTGTTACAGTTTGTTTCTTGATTTTTCAAGTTTTGGATTAGTGAGCATGTATACAATGAAAATAAACTTACCATGTATACAATGAAAATAAGCTTACCTTCTGGCCAGATAAGTTCTGGTGGTTCTACTAGAGGTGTTATTTTTGCACTCTAAATGTGACATTCTTCTTTAGCTCTGCATAATACAAAAACTATGTTGAAACCCTCTTTGATTCCTAAACATATAATGTAATCTGTTTTTGTTTCCTTCGAAGGTACAGTTAATTATATCAATTAATTATCAGAGCAGAACAAGCTGAGCTATAAGGCTATCAACATTTTCTGAGAATGGAAAATCAAATTCAACAAGTTCATGGACAGTACCCGGATGAGATTTCTGATAAGCATATGCATCCGCTGAAGCTGACGCTCCTTCATAAGGCTGATATACCTTTCATTGCACAGTGCAAATTATGCAACAAAATCGAGTCTCAATGGATCTATCGATGCCTCAAACATGGCAACAACTGGGACTGCTATACCACCTCTCTTTGCAGATCCTGTGCCACAGTTCCTCAATACTATAATATCATCCACAAGCCCACTCCCGGAAAGAATGAGTACTCAGAAACTATCATCCACAAGCTCACTCCCGGAAAGAATGAGTACTCAGAAACTCATTATCCGATACAATGCAATGCTTGTTGCCAGAAGATACCACAAGGTGGATCTGAGTTCCGCTGTTCTGACTTCATGAAGCATAACTGTAATATCCATTTACACCCCAAGTGTGCTTCTCTTGTGCCTACTTTGAAATATCAAGAACATAGTGATCACCCTCTCACACTATTTGATTCCAGAGACAGCAAGAGACTTTACTGCTCGGCTTGTGGTGTATTTGGCGGGGCTATGGCTCGATGCATACAGTGTGATGAAAACTTCCATGTCCTATCTTGTGATCAACAAGCTTCTCATCCCCAACCGCTGCCCCGTGTAATTACCTGCCACAAAAGACATGAGCATCCCATTAGCCAAATGGAAGCTGAAAGAGACTTGCCTTGCGGATCTTGCAAGAAACTGATTCTTGAAGGAGCTTACATGTATGCTTGCCTGCAGTGCAACTACTTTGCTCACATTACATGTGTCATCACCAAGCTATTAGGGCGACTCATAGACAAAGAGAAGCTTCACCACTCTATCCACCCTGAGCATCCCTTGTTTTGGCATGATGATGTCAAGACTGGAACTCGCTGCAACGGTTGTAACAAATCCATCAATGAGGGCTCTGCTTATAGTTGCAAAGGATGCAATTTCTTTCTTGACAAATCATGTCTAGAGTGGCCTCAAGAGAAAACCAATCACCCCTTTCATCCAAAACATCCTCTCAAGCTCAGAATGGCTAATGGCAGAGATTTTTTATGCAGTTGCTGTCTTAGGGATTGCAGTGGCGTGATCTTCAGCTGCAGAGAATGTGACTTTCACCTTGATCTCGAATGTGTTAATCGTGCACCGGAGATAAAGTTTGAAGACCATAGTCATGGTCTTAATGTCATCGAACGAACTATAGGTTCTCCAGGAACTGCTTGTTTTCGCTGTGTGGAATGCAATACAAATTTTGATTTCAAGCACTGCCCTTTGCCAATTACTATCAGACATGAATGTCACTTCCATGATCTCACCCTTGAACCCCAACTTGTTGAAGAGGACATCAATCAGTGTTACTGTGACGCCTGTGAGGATAAAAGAGATCCATCTGAATGCATCTATTATTGTGCTGTATGCAAATTTGAAGCTCATGTAGGATGCGTGATATCCGAGGTACGTCACACATGAGCTTTGATCAAATGTACAAATATTGGCGTGGACTTTTAACTGATACAAATGAGGATTTGAACTTAAAAGTTTGCATATCAAAATATGACTTTTGTCTAATGATAATTGTAATGCTAGTCTACATTTTCCCCTATTTGAAACATTACTATGATTGTTTGTAGGTAACCCATATTTTAAAAGGAGATCTCAAAGATGTGAAGCTGGTTAGAGCAATAGCTTCGGAACAAGAGAAAACAGAAAATGAGAGTGAAAAGGACAAATACACAGAAAGGGAGGAAAGTGTGAGGGATATTTTCAAGTCCAGACCAGAAACCGATCAGACAGAACTAGAAAGGAGTACTCGAATTTTGGAATTAGTAGGAGGCTATTGGGGAAACTTTCACTCGGATGATAAAGATTTGTCACAGCAAGAGGATCATGATGCATTATCTCTATATTCAGACGAAGCTATTAAACAGTTCATGGAGGCAGTAAAGTTTGAAGATGAAGAGATAGAACACATACAGTCTGCTCTGGAAGAGTCTGGATCAAACCATGAGATGCAAGAGTTCTTGAAGAATGAAACTATCAGCAAGAAAATAAGGGAACTGAAGTCTTTCATGGATACATTTAGTATTGTTGCTGACAGTACCGAAAAGGCTGTTAATATTGGCAAGTACATAGTAACAAGGCGCGTAGCATCTGCTCTAGAAGCCTTGATTGCTAAATATGGAGATGTTAGTGCAGAATCCAAGTTCAGCTCAAGTACAAAGATGGTTTTCTTTATCATTCTCTGTGAAGTGGTTTGTGACATGTGTGACACTATGGTTAAGGATGTGACAGAGAAGCTACTTGTTGATTGGTGGTATAAACTGAAATATGTGCAGCTGATTGGAGGGTTCAAAGTTCATCTGATATTTGATAAATTGAGAAGAGTTGTGTATGCATATTTTGGTTTTAGAGCTGACAAGCACGCGGATAGGATCCTTACTAAGCTCCATAATGAAATAACAGAGGTCAGCACAAAAACCACAGAGGTCTCTAACGAGATTGAGGTACTACAACAAAACTTGAAGGAAAGCAAGGAGAGACTACAGAGCTTGAAGATCCAAGAAAAGAAGCTTAAAGCATCTAGATCTAAGAAATCACGTTTAATGAAGGAGTGCTTGGTAGAGATTGAAGAACTAGTGTGTGATTCTGTGGGGGAGGTTTTGTTCAATGGTGCTGATTCTTTGAACTAGTACTGTTTATTTGTTGGTTTGTTTTGTTCAAGTGATAAAAGCATTCAAATCAAACAATTTATTCGGTTTAATCAATTATCTTGTCAAATTTATGTGTCCTCTCATCAATTAAATGCTTAAAATGAGGTAAAAGGCTTCAAATGTGTCCTCTCACAGATGAATAAGGTCCAAATTAGTCCCTGAACTATCCAGTTCGTGCCATTTTAGTCCCTCAACAATCAAACGTGCCAATTTAGTACATAAGTTATGCAAATGAGCCAATTTAGTCCAAACGTTTCAAAAAATCGAGCCATTTAAGGACATTCCGTCAAATTTGTTAACGGAACCTTTAAAGCTACAATAATAAAAAATATTTTAAATTGGTACGTTTGATAGTTGAGGGACTAAAATGACACGAACTGGATATTCATGGACTGAAATAGCACGAACTGGATAGTTCATGGACTAATTTGGACATTTTTTTCTAATATTAATCATTGTCACGTCATCAATTTAGTATTGAAAAATATTTTTTATTGTAATTTTAACGGTTTCCTTAACAAATTTGACGGAATGTACTTGACTTAATTTTTGGAAACGTTTGGACTGAACAAACATGTTTCCATAACTTATATAGTAAATTGACACGTTTGATAGTTGAGGTACTAACATGACATGAACGGGATAGTTAAGGGACTAATTATGACTTTTTCCTCTCACAAATGATCTTATCAAATTTACTTTCATCTGTATCTCCATACATGATATGTTCCCAATGTGGGATCACATTGCAGCCAAGTACTTTATCTAAACACAAAATCGAGATACAGATGAAAGTAAAACAGACACACAACAGAGAAATAATCCATCCACCAGTTCAAATTTGCAAACAATCGTTGCTATAATTTGAAATAGAGGCTTCTAGTTACCTGATTCACCAGTTCAAATTTGCAAATAACCAGCATAATAGCATGAACAAAGATCAAAATCACCTGTAACTCTTGGAGGCGATTAAAGAAAATACAGAAGCAAAAGATAATGAAACCAACATAATCGCAAACAGGAAGCGAGGTTAAGAACAATCTCCTCAAAACCGACATTCTCAGGTTAGATTGTTACGCTAATGTGAGAGAGAGCACGATCGCTAAAAAGTTTCCGAACTGACCTGATCAATCTGATCGGTATCAGATTCGAAACGAGAAGATTGTTCCGAATCCTTGGCCTCTCTCCACCGCGCGGTGAGTTGAACAGTATATTATCATATTAAAATTAGGAAAAAGTACTATCCGGTTCGTGTCATTCTGACTCGGTTTTTTAAACGTTTGGACTAAATTGACTCGTTTGCATAACCTATGTACTAAATTGGCACGCTTGATAGTTAATGAACTAAAATGACACGAACTGAATAGTTCGTGAACAATTTTTTGTACTTTATTCCTTCTTTTAAAGGACACTTAATCTTACTTTATTATATATACACTCTCTTAGTACCTGTTTAACAAGTTACTAGTTTTTAATTTTGGCATACGAATTCCTTAGTAATCTGGGTATAGCTTTTTAAGTAATTTTTTTAAAAATGCTTTAGTTTTCATAGTTGTTCTATCTTTCTTATTGCATTTTTAATCAATCGTGTTATAATTGTGTTCAAATTGAGAGTATATTTTTACGAAGTAACTTAAGAGTAAATTAGAATATAAAATGTTTTCAGAGTTGTTTACAATTTGCTCGTTGGTTGCACGTTATATAGTTTTTAAAATGAAATTTGAAATTTAGTTGCTTGTTAAATATAAATGCTCGGTACTTGCTCCTCACGTTCTCAACCGTTCATTCTCTTGCAATAAGTTTGTAGTTTTATGATTCATATTCTAACAAACTTCTATTCACACCAAAATTACATGAATTGATCTACATATGTACCAAAACATATCTAACGGCCAAATGTAAAAATTATTCTCTTTACATTAAGAAAAGAGAATGTGAAAAATGATATATACATCATTTTCGATTATAAACATATAGTCAAACTTTAGTAATTGAATATATACATGTCATAATTTTTTACTTTTAGTTATCGAAATATTTTGTAACATATGTTCATCCATAACAACTCATAATTTATAATTTAAACCGAAAATTATAATCGAACTAAACCTGCTAAATTTGTGATTAAAAAAATGAAAAATGAAGTTAGGGACAGGAAGAAGATACAGTTGTATTTGTACTGTGAAGTTGACAATATAAAGAACTCTACTACCCAAATTTAAATTTGTTCAAATATGAACACAATGAAAGGTCTGATGGATCTATATAATATCAACAGCTGAGAAACAATGAGAACAAATATGGATCTTCAACAGACAAATAAAACTCAACTTTATTTAGAACAATGCAATAATTTAGAAAAACTAAATTCATTTCTGATCACTTTCTGGAATTTTTAGCCACACTAAGGTAGCAGAGCAGTCACTACAATATGAAACTCCTAAGAACATTAGCCAAAGCAATATCAAGTGTAAACATTAAACAGAGTCTGGTGTCACCAACAAATCAGATTGTTGTTCGTCGAAAGCTACAACCGTTAAGAACTTTAAGCATAACCCTCTTTATTTCCACTTGATCAGGTGTTTGTCCGAAGGGAGGATTTCAAAACTGGAAACATAGGATCAAAATATAAAAAGAGGATAGTGGGAAGCAACTATTTATACCTCCAAGTCTCGGGGCTTATTTGTTTTCGGATACAGCCTTCTTCCAGAGCTTGACCCAATCCATCATTGCATCAGAAGCGCGAGCATACATATTATTTGATGATCCCAGCTGGTTCTTGATTGCTTTCGCTATCTCAGCCACACAATCCTCCGCAGAAATCGATGTTGGAGACAACCTTATTGATTGAAAGAAAGGGACAACTTCTTCCATCAGCTTCATTCCTTCCCACTCTTTCTTCAAGCTCGCTATAGCATCGCCTCCGTCCTTTCTCCACACATAAGGCAAGCCGGTCTTCATGCCAAGGTTCAAGTGATCGCATACAACTTTAACACACATTCCCCACCATACATCTTCCATTGTTTCCCACCTCACTTTTCCTTCCCCAGCCAACCTCAAAGCCGGGAACAAAGCAGGTCCAATGATCTCCCGATCAAAAGCCATGTTAATTCCACTAACTGGCATCATGCTTCTTGCTGGAACTGTCATAACCGCATCAACGTATTGAGTGTTCCTCATTCCTGGATTCAAGGCTTGCGTCGGTGCATCTAAGTCTGCTAAATTGAGCCAGAGCCCACATGATAATGCACATGGAACCCCATTCCGGAGACTAAATGGGTAACCACGAACAAAATCTGCTCCCTCACGGAATGGGTCATAGAGTGTATTAAAGAAAAAAGGGGTGGCTGGAGTTTTAAGGTTGGTGAGATGCTGAGACACAGCATCCACTAAATAGCCTTTAGTGTCCTTCGCCGGAATGCAGTCATCGTCAACAGAAATAATGTATTTTTTCTTAGACATAAGATATCCAAAATAACGAGCTGCATATCCAGAGAACATATCAGAACGAGAGTTACCCAGAAATCGTTCCATATCAGCTGCAGTGTAGATGTCAAAGTCAAAGCCATCTGGTATCCGAAGATCCCCAGTAAGATCAGGGTCTTTGACAATGATCAGGTGGTACCGGGAGAAAAATGGTTTCCATGCATTCAGGAATGATGTAAGGTCAGAATGCATTGCTCCGATAACAACGTCAACATCATTGTCCTTGATGGTTAATTGAGACATTTTGACAAAAATAAATCCAGATACAAAAACTTGTTTAACCTCCTAAAAGTTGTTGCTATTTGAGTAAGATTGTCCAACGTTTTCAATCAATCTCAGTTAGAATCTCTCAGAGCATCCTGTTAATAGAGAAGTAGAAGGTCAGGAAAAACTGTGATGAAGTGCATCTGAACTTTTCTAAAATTCATATATATGACTTACTGGTAGGAAGGACAGGTGGTAAGCACATGACGAATAATATTGAATACTTGGATGACTTAAAGAACTTCATCTTTGTCAATTGCCACAAAGAACTACAAAATCTTCTCTGTCAGTTTTCCAGCTCTCAAAGTTCTCTGCTTATCATGAAAATTGAGGTTACTACAACGATAACAAGAATATTCAAAATAATGAAGATATTTATAATATAGAACAGAATGTAAATGATGAAGAGTAGGGGCTAGAGAGATTTCGTGTTGTGGGAACATTGGAATTTTCCATTGTACCTTTTATTTGCAATGAAGATACATTTATCTACTCAAGCTTAGTAAGTAGCTAGACTATAGCCACTAGATGGATTCTGCAGACCATAACACAGAACGATTTGTTGACTGAATGGCATTTTGTCATAAAAAAATCAACCATACAAGAATTCTGAATACAATGACAGAGGAGAGCGAGATAAATGCATGCATGTATACAAACATGCTCACAAAAGGACTGAAAATGACAATGATTTATTCAAGCAGATGGAATAAGTAAATAAAATCCTATATTTGAACTGAAGTAAACAGAGCAGAAACAAAAAGGTAGTTTTGCAAGATTGCACGTTAGCCATCAAAAGATACAAGAGACTTGTCTTCATATTTTACAAATTCCAACATGAAAGCATTACAATAGTGTCATAAAAGGATGCAACTAAAACTAATAAACTGATTTAGCACACAACGTATGTGATGTCAAAGACTTGTAAGAGTAGATAACAAGTGAACAGCTTTCTACAAGATATACATAAATTGTTCCAGTCATAACTCTAAGTTTCAGAAGCAATATGGATAGCATTTCATTGTAAAATCAGCGAATCCCACAACATACTTTATTAAATCAACAATCCGTTGCATGATAAGACAAACAACCAAAAACATACTCTTTGACTTAATTGCTTAACAACACATCAAGATTCAAAATTTGATAATTTCCAACCTAAGAAACTAATTGAAATGAAATAAAGCCCTTAAAATGTCCATTCTCTGTCAAACACAAAACCATAGCATAAGTATATTTGACCACACAAAATACAGCCTTTGGTAGTGATCCAAAGAAGATAACGAAAGGCAAAAGAATATGAAACTGACAAATTCAACCAAAACCACAATAGTTCTGCTAAATAAGATTTTTTTTTTTTAAATCACCGTTCTTATTCTACATATTGTACACTGTACAAACAAGCAGTGGGTCTAAAGTCTATACTGAGATGGACCATGCAAACAATCATCAAGTATAGCAAGACCCACAATATGATAAACAAAATAGGTTTTCTGCACAAACCCAATTCCAAATATAGAAAGTGCCATCAACATCAGTCCCCAACGTTACAAAAATCTGAGCATACCCATTTCAGGAATCGAAAAAACAAGCCTACCCACGATCTCAAAAAGGGAGAAAATAATCAAATAGTAATGTACAAGCTGATAGAGAGATGGGTACCAGAAAAAAGGTCAATGACGACGTGATCAGGGAGAGAGATCGTCGATGTTAGAGACGTGAAGATCGGTTATGTAAATTGTTAGAGAGAGCAGTGATGATGGGTTCTAATTCATTTATATATACGAACACGAAACCACAGAAATCGACACAAATCACTCTCTTTAGATCTCTGTGAAGGAGGAGACAGACCTGGTCACTTGGCTTCTCCGAAATCTCGGTCTGCAACTGGTGATCCTTCCTTGGCCACCGAATTCTCCGTCCTTCTCGTTCTGTGCTACTAGAACAAGACGAAGAAGAAGCTAATTGCTATTTCTCTGACCCTTGCCTTCCACGCGTGGCGTTTATACCACAGCTAGCTGGTTATGAGCTATGACCAGTGACCACCTTCGCATCGCAACGCAACGCCACATTGTCGTTTCTAAATTGTAGCTACGGAAACGACATGCCGTTTTCTTATTAAATTACAATCACACCCCTATGTTTTGGGGAATTGCAACAATATTCTCGTAAACATAACATCTAAATGTGATATTGCTTCGTGTTTGTGCAAATAGCACACAATCAAATTACAGCACGATACTCATGTACGATTTGCCATCCCTAATTGAACTTCGTGCTTGAATATCACGTTAGTATGATCTGTCAATTCATATCAGTGTCTAATGATATTGATATGTCTTGGTGTTCAAGACACCATCTCTCTCTAAGATCATAAGTTCAATGTTACAAGTTCAAATCTCGTTGAGTCACTTGAAGTGAAGTTTTGAGTTTAATAGAGAGAGCTTTTCCATATTGTGGAACTCAACTTACCCAAAAAAAATCAACTACATCTATGAAGTGTACACAGAGTTTAACTTGTCAAGCACAATGTTCAAAAGTTTCTCCTCCTAATCTAAAACATCAGTTTTCAGTACACAAATGCAACACCATGTAAATAATTAGCACAAACACACCAGAAATAAACAAAATCTACTTCACTCCTATAATGGACATGAGGAACTGAAGCTTCTCATTCAACTCCACAAGATCCAATGAGTCATGGAATGAGGCAGGTGGCTCAATTCCAGTAAACATATAGAGAGCCTTTAGTTCCTCAATGCATGTTGTATGAGTTGCAGCTTTATAACCGACTATTGTTCGCATTGCATGGATTTGTTCCCATATCTTTTCCTCGTTGTAGGGCATCTGTAGCACAAAATGATCTCGTCAGTAATCAGTAACGTAGCCAGAGAACCAGAAGTTCAAGAACTTTCTAAAAGAATGATACACTTTCAATTGAGAACCGTTAGCCACTGAGCATGACATGAGAAAGAGATTAAGCTAATCAGTTATAATAAGCAATGCATTAGGTAAAAGAAGTGCACGAGGTAGCAAGATTATGACATTGTAGCATTATCAGGAAATGAAGAACAATGTCTAATGGATAAATGCAGATAGATTTGGCAAGAAATTTGAAGGCCACATAAGTACTGAAAACGCTGAAGATGTGAAAACACATTTGTTAATTGATCATTAGTAATGATATAGTTTTAGAAGAGAGAAAATATAGAATTGTATGACATAAATAAATCAACAGCATAAATATTCCACCAATTGTAAATTAATAATGATGACCACATGAACTATAGTCCAATGATTCAGCTAAAGACATGATGTCTATTAAAAAAAATTCACACATTTCATGATGATGATATTTATAGTAAGTCCTGACCTCATTGGAAGAATGATTCATGTCCTTCCGAAAGCCAATTTGAGATTTGGACTCAGCCTCAAGTACCCTCGTTGAAGCAGGTGGCTCCAAAGAATTGCCACTACAAGATCTCATGTCCCATGAAGAATGCTCGCTTTCTGCAGATTTTGCAATATTTGACTCAGAACTAACTTCACGAGTACAAAGAATCCTAGATCTAAGACAAAATCAGAAACACTAGTTTATTGCCATACCTTCGGGGGTTTCATAATCTGAATAATTGTACTCTTGACCTGCTGCATTTTTGTCATCAAACAGGTCAACCCCACGGTCATCAGCAATATCTCTTGCATCTGCATTAGAGTAAACAATTGTACTCTTCCCTTTCAACTGAGTATTTTCAGTTTCATCTTTAGCAGCATCACTATCTGCTCCTCCTCCTTTTAAGGTTATCTCCTCCTTTAACATAAGTGTTGCCTCCTCTTGTACAACACTAAGTCCCATTACTTCAGTTTGATTCACCTCCACTCTGACTGTTTCAACAGTTTCCACGCAAGATGCCTCTTTTGTCTCCTCGTTTTTAACTAGAACCTCCACCGGACTCCTTTCTTCTATCTCCCTAGTAGATTTATCCATCATGACCTGATTGGTGTTGTAGGCACTTTTTGCTTCAATTGGAGTTTCCATCTCTGCAATAGTTCTCTGAGTTTTCTGATCGTCAGCCTCTGCACCTCCATGCATTTCTTCCAATCTATTATCATCTCTATCCTCACCTATCTCCCTGTTTCCTATAGGTTTTGACTCTTCTTCTATAATGTCACCTCCCATCTCTTCAGTTGGATTCACCTCCTCTCGAGCTGTTTTGACTGTATCCATATACCTTGGTTCTCTCTTCTCCTCGTGTCCTCCTAGAACTTCATTATCACTCATTTCTTCTATCTCCGTAGTAGGTTGTTTCGTTCTGTTATTGCTGTTAATATATGCACCTTTAGCTTCAATTGGTGTTTCCATCTCTATAATACTTCTGTAAGTATCCTGATCGACAACCCCTGCACCTCCATGCAGTTCTTCCCCAGTATCATCTCTACCTTCGTCTCTGATTTTTTCTAGTAACCCTCTCGTCCCTCTAACTAGTTCATCCTCTTCAATGTCACTAGTTCTTTCTTGATTCCTACATTCTTCAACGAGTATAGTTGTCACTTGACGCGGGATCTCTGCTTCTTCACCGTTGCTCTGCTCCAATCCCTCTCCTTCAATTACAATTTCAACTCCTTCCACTTCGTTTGTTGGCCGATCCTCAAGTATACTTATAGCTTGACACAGTGTCACCACATCTTCAACCATGCCACCTACCAAGCCATTTCCTTCAATTTCAACTGCAATTCCTTCTACTTCATTTAAGGGATTTGCATCGCTTATTTCCGTTAAGAATTTGTCCACATCCCCTTCTCTCATTCCTTCAAATGTCTCGATCACTTCCAGCAGCATATTCTCCTCTTCATCAAAATACTCGCCCATGTGTTCCTCATATGCATTTTCCTCCGGTCCAAGCTCAGCCCCGCTGAAACTTCCCAGTTGTTCGTGACCATACTCTTCCGGAACTTTACCCTTATCTCCTTCTAGTTCTTCATGATCCTTATCAACCAGTTCAATTCTCGTTTCAACCCCCGCCTTCACATCCTCCATCAGCTCCTTTTCCTCATTTTCCATGTCGATGGCCCCTCCATAATCCACGTCCTCCTCGTCATCATCAAAAGAAATTGTTCCATATCCCGACAAAGGGCGAGTTGGTGGGGGCAACAGCTTGCTCATGAGCTTCTCGGTACAAGCATAGCTACCCAACAAGATCCCATAAGGGACTGACAAAGCAACCCCAAGCACCGAAATCACCAAAAGTGGAGGAAGAAACAATGGAGCCGAAGAGACCACAGCACCTCCAACCAAAATCTTCTTCCCCAATCCGAGTCCCTTGTTCCAAATCCAATTCAATTTTCCACTGCCACCTTCTTCATCAGAAGGATATTCTCGGGAATTCCATTCCACACTCGGGTCTT
This sequence comes from Pelargonium citronellum, assembly GCA_036897665.1. Classification (NCBI taxonomy): domain Eukaryota; kingdom Viridiplantae; phylum Streptophyta; class Magnoliopsida; order Geraniales; family Geraniaceae; genus Pelargonium; species Pelargonium citronellum. The sequence goes on from JAYMSZ010000435.1 coordinate 16,590, forward strand.
CCATTTCTGTATAGTTACAGATACAATAAACCATCATAATCAATGACAACAAATTAAACCTATAAACAAACTCATGACATGATGAAACCCCAACGAGGCTGGCTTGGTGGTTAAGACGGTTTGCTCAATTCTAAGGATCGAGGTGCATGCAAGCTAGCCCGGAGACAGAAAAATCCATAGGTAAAAACCCACCAATATTATAAATTTGAAACAATTAACAGAAACCACAGTCTTGGATGATCAAAATCATCAATAGTGAAAACTACTTGTATATCATGTTTGGTAGCTCAGAAAACAGGGCAGAAAAAAGATGGAAAGAAACGAACAGTTACTAATTACGAGGACAAACAAACAAGAACTATATCATCATCATCAAATTAAAGCTCCAGTTTTTCAGTTTTATAACTAGCTACGTAAAGAATTTAAATTACGTGCTCAATCATGCAAAATCATAACTTAGTAAGTTCCTATTTCCATTTTCTTAGTAGCTGGGAGAAAAGGGATTTCAAAATCTTGGACAATTTTCTAGGGAAACAAACAGAATCGTTGACGTACCTTTATGAAAATGTAACCGTTAGTGGACCATTAGAGACCAAAGAAGGACGATTTCATGATCTGGGTTTTGTCATGAAAGTGAAACCCTAAAATCCCAAATAAATTATATTGAAAATTTGAAAGATTTGAAGTTTGGAGAGAACAGGTGACACGCGTTGAAGAAGAAGGAGCAGTGACAGTTGCAGGCTAAGGAGAATGCAGCAGCTGTCATTGAATTACGTATCTGCCATTGCATGCAGCACAGTTTCAGGCTATGACCCTGTTATAAAAATGTGTAATAATTTATTTATTTTTACTTATCACAAATATAGACACTCACTCATTTAACAAGTAAAATTCGAATACAATCTCTAGTTAAATTCGAGTCAGGTCTTTCCAGTCTTCTAAACAAAATTACACTCGAAATTTACAATGTAAGAAATACATATATTTCGTGAGCAAACAAATTTCTTTGAGTATTTTTGATGAAATAAAGTTTTGCTTTTATATAAATGCGTCGGTCGTCCTTTTTTTTTGAGAAAAATAAGAAAATTTTCGTACCTAGTTTCTATCTAAACAAACAGGGAAAAAAAAGAAAGGAAACCCATAAGAGAGAACACAAAACAAAAAAACATTGTAACTCTATTTTACCAAAAAGATGGGTTTTGCAGCCTTGTTAGTTATAGGAAATAGAGAGTTTTTAGCTTGTCTTCACAAAAATTAACTAACTCTTTCATTGAAACCATAAAAATAAATGGGATTTAGTTCTTTTATAGATTAAAATACCTTAATCCAGAAGAGAGAACACGAGAACACAAAATTTTAGTGCCCACTTTGTGAAACAATTTCATGGAGGGAGAGGACAAAAAAAATGGTTGATTTAAAAGGGAAAAAAACGAATAACAAAACAGAGTCGTCCCTTTGCTGGAGAAGAATGAGATTGTCGGAGGTTACAGTGTTGTGTTGCACTTTAGGTTTTGAATTGTTGCTGTGTTTTTTTTAATGAATTGTTGTTGTGCTTTTGGTTTTAAATTTTTAGGTTTTGCGACGTTATTTAATGAATCTGTTTCTAATTGGGCTAGTTCAGTGCAATTTCGCCCGGTCTGCATGGAAGAGTCCACGTCGACATAGGATAACGACAACTTTGACGGACAATGACGGTAGGTACTCAATTGGGTGCAAAATAGAAGTTAGGTACTAACTATGGTACAATAAAGATTAAGTACTAAACATAGATTTCAGCCAAACTTTAGGTACCGAAATTGCCTTTAATCCTAGATTTTAATATGTGTTTTACTTTTGTATGGGCTGGATGGGAAGGTGTTGCTCATGATAATCGAATATTTGGTGAGGCTCTTCGTAGACCAGAATTAAATTTTCCTCATCCAAAGGGAGAAAAATATTATTTGGTAGACGCGGGATATTCTCATATGAGGGGTTATATGGGTCCATACAAAGGTCAAAATATAAGATATCACCTTCTAGATTTTCGTCGTGCTAATAAACATTTGCGTGCACCAAAAGGAGTTAAGGAAAAATTTAACTACTTACATTCATTTTGTAGAAACGTGGTAGAGCGTACCTTTGGAGTGTGGAAAGCACGATGAGAAATATGGAGGGATATGCCTAATTATAATTTAGAGACACAAACAGATATCGTGTTAGGCACAATGGCTATTCACAATTATTTAAGAAAGAGAGCTCTTGTGGATCATGCTTTTGAAATTGCTGATGATGAAAATTATACTCCCACTATTGAAGATGATGTTAGAACATCTATGCCGACAAATCACTCAAATGCTGGAAATGTAGATGATCATAGTGATACTTTTTGGATGGTCGTACGTGATGCAATTGTCAATGAAATTTGTAATTGTTGAATATTATTATATAAATCAAAATTGTGTTATTTTTTTAAGGTAAAATTGTGTTATTTTTAATATTTTCAATTTTAACGAGTTTGAATAATTTGTTGATCACATTACAAATTTAAAAAATATTTGAACATCTTAACTTACATGATTATATTAGAAAATATTGTTATAAATAATTATATAACTAATGTCTTTTATGGTCATTTTGATATTATAAGTTGCTTATCAGCACTTTTTCTACCAAACAGTTTCATTCTTATTTTTTTTTCTTTTCTACTTATCACCACTTTTATCCAAACAGTTAAACTGCTTATTTTTAAAAAGAGTTGAAACACAAAAATGTTCCTGATCCTTTCATGATTATGAGTTATTTTTAAAAAGTTAATCCAAACCCCTATAATCTTCCAAAATTTTGAAATGTTCAATTAATTGTATATAACTGACAAACAATAATGTTAAATGTGAAATAAAGAATAAACTCAATCAAGAAGTTGTAGCTTAATTGACAACGTGACTGAGATTGTGAAGAGAACTTTCGGGTTCGATCCCCACTAAACACACTTATATACAAAGATGATGAGTTTTAAATATGACTAAAGCCCATACCAAATTATACAGGTGGTTTACGAACAGAATAAGAATAAACCCATAACTTTATGGTTTAATTTATATTAAATAATTACAACATGATAATTCCATAGTTTAGCTTACACTATTAGACTTGTTGTAAAGTATAAATTATTCCATAAATTTAAAAAGGAACTGTATGATTTCAATAGACAATATTGTGTTTGATCTGCTTTATCACAATATGTATAATGATTATAAATTACATGAGATATGCAATAAAATTCTATATTAATTAACACATTAAATAATTAAACTTATCTATTAATTAAGGGATAAGGGCAAAATTAGTATCCAAACTTTGGGCCGATACCAAATGTGGTAACTAAACTTTTATTGCACCCAATGTAGTACCCACACTTTTATTTTACACT
>JAYMSZ010000436.1:0-19993 GCA_036897665.1 Pelargonium citronellum
AATGCAATTATAGAAAAAATATCGACAAAAAGTTTCAATTGAAGGTCGCGACTAAAATTTGAAGAAGTACAAGAAGTCTCATACGACTTAATCATTTACATATAATTAATTTATTAGGATTAGTTTTTGTATGGTTTGTTGTACTCTTGTTACAACAAAATATATATTTCACTAAAAGATTATAATTGGTAATTCACGCATAATTAAAATAAATTTATTATTGGATGCTAAAATGACATTTACGTCATTTTATCTAGCTATGCAAAAAAATTCCAACAAGTCACTTTTGTACCAATTTTTGAAAAATGAAAAAGAAAAATATACAGTTGAAAACCATTATTTATGTAAGAATAAATGGGTATCAATCAATTAATATAATTATTATATCAGTTGCAATCAAAACTAATTAATATTGAATGAGTGACTATTTCAAAACAACACAATTTTGAATTAAAATTCTAAAATCTTTTCTTTTCACATATTCAAAACTACGTTATACTAATATTAAATTATATCAGTCAATAATACACATTTTAGTCAATTAAACATACGCCATCTTACTTTAAAAATTATTTTGTGAGTTACTTCTCTAAGTTTTATTCACATTTGTATATACAATTAGCAATAAAATAGAGCGTATAACAATGACATCAATCATTGGAAGTAAAGGCATCCACAATGATTCTAAACAAGAGGTTAGCATAGGTAGTTGTGCACTAATCCATGAATTTTTTTATAGATAAATCTTAATACCTATTACAAGGTTCATATTCACTAACTTTCTGAAGGGAAGAATGCAATTGCCATTTGTCAAAAAATGAGTTTTATACCTTTTTTTTTTACTTTTCTAGTGTAGATTCATTTTTATAGTACAATTTTGTTTTTACTTTTAAATAAAAAAATTATTATTTTAATGAGATATAATATAGTGGGACTAGCATTAAAAGCTTAACCATTGTAAAATATAAATATCATCATTTAGCCCCCTAGAGGATGACGCAATGGTCAAGACACACATCTCCATGTAGGAGACCGTGAGTTCAAATCTCATTGCGTCAGATAATGTGGAGTTTGAGTTTAAAAGGAAAGAGCTACCCCTATTATGTAGCTCAACTTTAAAAATAATTAAAAAAATATCATTATTTTAATAAAATTATGTGTACATAATAGATCCACTTTTATTAACCTTTTAAAAGTTAATAATTGTGAATGTCCAGTGAATTGGAAATTGAAAAAGAAATAAATTATTAAAGGAGAGAAGGCATTGGCAATAGCAATAGCATACTACAATAGGGTGAAAAGGAAGTGAGTGACGTTTTTATAGGTAGATGATATCTCCGCCTTTTGTTTTTGAGTTTGGTGGGCGCCTCTTTGTTAGTATAGTCTCTCTCTCTCTCGCACAGACTTTAAGGCCACAAAGTCTGCTTTGTGTTAGGCTCTATCACGTGATTAGGTCATGCATTTTCACCCCAACACACGCGTTACACGGATTTCCATTTTCATCTCTACCCATGTCAAATGACTATCTTACCCCCCCTTACCATATAATTATACAAACAATTCATTTATAATACACAAATTCTTCTAGAGGAGTTGGTTTAGCTATTTGCAATTACTTTTGAAAATAAAATACTCTTTCCGTTTTAATATATGTGTTATATTTTTATTTTAAACGAAATTAAAGAAAAGTTAATTAATTTTGAATATTTTATTTTCTATCATTATGCACATGTGTAATAACAAATTTAAGAAATGTTAATTAAATTATTACGAGGACATGATTGGTAATTACAAGACACCTATATTAAGACAAAAATATAAATAAAACATGACATTTGTTTTGAGACGTAGAGTAACGAATGTTAAATATTTTCAACATTCATTTGCACTCTTTTATTATATAAATAATCAAAATCCTTTTTTCTCATTGAAATATTCAAGAAATTATATTAGCTCAAATTTTCGATTTCTTGAATATTCAAGTCTAGAGATTGAATTAACTTGAACTTCAATTTATCTTATTTTAAATTAAGCAAACGATACCCTAAAATAAGTAAATTTATCTTTTATGAACAACTGACCTTTTAATATTCAAACAGAAAAATCTCTACTTAAAACCGAGTTCAAAATACTATTATGTTAGACCAAAAGAAATTTTTAAACATAAAAGAAAATGATATAACCTTATTTTTATGCAAAAAGGAGACACGTTGTGTCACATGGTTTAACATTTTTTATTAAATAAACGGTAAGACTCTTGAGTCTCTTATCATCTCCAAATGAGATGTTCTTATTATGTAACTCAATAATCAATTAAAACTTATAATTGAAACAATAAATAATTGAGGTGATTACCAAAAATACTCACAAGTATTATCTACTAATACGTATTTCTCTTGCAAAATTATTATATGACATTCAACACTCTTTAATTATACACACTTCATTTCATTAGTTAGATTTAATAAAAAATATATCTCTCTCATCACGTGTAAGACATGTGCTCTTATATATATGAAATAGTAGGTTTACATTTAAGAATTATGTTTTATTTTACGTTTTTTTTTCTCTCTGGTAATCACCACTGTTGGTCTTACTGGTGGCGTGCAGAGTATTGACTAAGTTTGATTCCGTGGTTGGTATCTCCTTTTTCTCTGCAGATCTAGATGTGGGAATAGAAAACGTGGGCGGTGGCGGTGGCGTGTAGGCGAGAGATATGCAAATTGTTGGCGGAGTGTAAACAGCTCTGATATCTTAGATCTCTCTTCGCAAAATTCATTGAGTTTTGACTAAGTTAGGGTTCTAGTCGTCCAAATCTCTCGTCCTTGCATGAATGAGGTATTATCTTTGCTGCTAGTTGCTGTTAAAGTGGCATTCTAAATCTAGTTCGAATGGATTTGAATTAAATGTAAAGGTACTTTGATGCAATTTTTTTCATTTTTTCTCAATTAGATTGGCTTTTGGTATGTTTTTGTTGATTATTTTTCAATTTGAACTGAATTTGGATTGAATTTTATGGGATTATGTTGAGTTTCATTCAATTTAGCTTTAATTTTGAGCGAATTGTGGTTGACTTTAGTTGATTTGTGTTTTTGTATGAACTTTGTGTCGAAATTGTAGAAGCTTCAAGACTCTAAAACCATATGTTCAAGGATCTCCAGTACCGCGTTACAAATAGTTTTTTTTTTTTACAATAATCGAATTAAATTAAAAACTAAAAGAAATATCTCTTTGTATATGGAATTTGTAACCCGAACTCGACGCGAAATTTTGCCACATCTAATTTTTCAAAAGGGATTCTCTAATTAAATGTGGCAAAATTTCAGGTCGAGTTCAGATTGATGAACCCTAACCGACCCCATAGGATTGGTCAGGTTAGGGCCGAATTTCAAGTTTTAGGCATAAAATGCATTTTTCTTTTTGCGGGCATACCAAACCCAGAAAATTTATAACTCCCCGAACCTGACCCGATTTTTTTGGGTTGATAAATTCGTACCTGAACCCACCAAAAATGGGTTAGGTTTCGAGTATCTAGCGGGTCGGGTCTATTTTGTCCGCTCTAATTCTATTGTGATTTTTTTATATAATTCAATTATCATTAATATTACAATTCTATCTTATTTCTAAGAATTTAAACTTCAAAGAATAATTAAGAAAATAAGTGACTGACTCTTATTTGAATAACTCATGATTTTGGTCTCCTTATTAAATGATATGTTTTTTAAACCTCTCTCAAGCTGACATATTAAGGATATTAATAGCTAACAAAACTAAAACAAACTAAATAACATATTCACAAAATCACATTTCATGTCTTCAGTTATTCACTCAACCATTAACTCTATTTTAAAGATATAATCTCCTTCCAAAGAAACACAAATCACATTTAGTTGCAGGGCATTTACTCCCTTTAATTTGACTAAAACAAGAAATGTTGTTACTGCCAAAAAAAAAAACCACAGTGAATAATGAATTCTTATTAATTCTGAGATGACAGGTAAAAAAATCAAACCAAAATGGATTTTTTACCGGATAATTTAAAACCCAAAATGGACAGTAACTGTATTTTGAGTATCAATTAAGGACAGCCCTACCCACAGTATATATAGAAGTGCACAAAAATATATACATTTTTTAATTTTCTTTTTATAATAGTATTGATCTATCGGTCTGGGCTCTTTCCTTATCCCAACTCTTTCTCTCTCTAAACTCACCTGGAAATTGACTAGAGGTTGGTCGTCGGCATTGACTCGTCCCGCGGCACCGAGTCAAGGAACTCGACTCGCCGGCGGATCGGTGAGCTAAGCCATAGACAGAGCTAGTTCCATTTTTGGGTTTCCATTTTTTTTTCTCCTTGAATCACCAAAAAGTTGTGTTTTTTATTTTCCTTCTATATGCAGAGAGATTGCAGAAGATTTTTCATTTTTTGTGATTCTGTGTATAGCAATTTTGGAGAGTGATAAAGAAGCAATAAATCAGTTAATTTTATGCACATTCTAGGAGGTATGTTGAATGAGATATTTTCCACATTTTATGTTTTGAGCTTTATTGTGTTTTTATTTTATTACCAGAAATGATAAAAAAGCTGGACTCTGGGTGTAGTGATTTTCAGCATTTAAGTAAAAGATGTGGGTTACTATTTGGAGGATATTTTGGTTGATTTTTTTTATAATTTGATTCAGGTTGTATAGGTAAAGAGACTTGGAAATGTTTTCTGGGTTGAGCAATTGATTTCATGAAATGGCAGAAGAAGAAATGGAAATTAGAAAGAGTTGAATTCAGAATTTTGGGCATTTCCAGGAGGTGACAACTGATTTTGGAAGAAGCTATCGAGGGGAGGAAGATTGGCTGCTTAGGCGGCATGAATCCAATGAATTTTGGGGGGGAATTTGGTCAATTCACAGTTCCTCCTGAAAGGGTGAATCCAATGAGAACCAATTGGATGCCACTCACGCCGGAGAAGCAATTTCCGAGATCTAATCCGGTGAACCCATCTCCGGCTGAATGGCAGCAGCTTTCAGGAATGTATGGTTCGTATATACAAGAGAGTTCAAATTTTAGCGGGGGAGCTCAGAATTTCATGAATTCGGTAGAGGGGGGTCAAAATGTGGGGTACTATGGTTGCAATGGAGATTTGGGAGATAGACACAAGGTGCTCAACAACATTGCCGGGTCCTATGCACAAGCATTCAACGTGGAAAGAGCAACTCAGAGCAACAACATTCCCGGGTCCTATGCACAAGCATACAACGCGGAAAGAGCTACTCAGAGTAACAACATTTCTGGGTCCTATGCACAATTCAACATGGAAAGAGCTACTCAGAGTAACAACATTTCTGGGTCCTATGCACAATTCAACATGGAAAGAGCTAGTCAGAGTAATAACATTGCTAACCTCGTGGCGATGAGAAATGCAGCAGCTTTCATGAACCGGGCAAAGATTACTCAAAGAGGTCCTACCATGGCGAATCCGCCTCCTATTCCCGATCTGTATTCTCAAGTTGACAGCACTTGGAGAATACCAAATGCGAGTACTTCAGCACTTGCTGATTTGAACCACTGGTCGAGCTCAAACCAACTGGGGACCTGCAACAGCTTATCAGATATAACCCAACGTAAGTCATATAACTCGTATTTATCTAATAACAGTATATGCATTTGATTATAGTTCTATATAATCACATTTTCTAGATGCACTTGTCATGACAAGGCAATGAATTGATATGCAGTTCACATTCTAACTGTAGTTTGAATGTTCTATCTGCTACTGTTCAATAGGTAAAAGAAATAATTAGGAGACAATCTGTAGATGGTTTTGACTAAATATGGCAATGAATCAATTTGATATCACATTTCTATATTATGCCAGCCATGTAAATCGTAGTTGTCACCAAACTGACTATGAAAATTCACTACAGATGAATTGGTACAAGAAACAATCAGGAGATGCTTATTATATGATATTGCAATGAATCAGTTCAATATACTAGCCATCATATAATGTGTAATCATCATCAAACTAGTTCTGAAAATTCATTAGAGATGAGACATTAAACACCAAACCACGTAACAATTAATCTCTGAAGCAAACAGGCATATTACTGAACATGTGAATATGTATGTGTGACACGGACGTTAGAAAATGCAGGATTAGAACAATTTTTTTTATTTTTTTGATATGCTGAATGTTAATGAGATACTAATCTGCTACTTATGACATGGATGTAATGAGAAAACTCCTTAAACATTGAAAACACAACAAGATTAGACAATCATTTTTTCTTAGGAATTTCAGCAATACCTGCTCGTTTTAATTTATTCTGCATTAATTATTGTTCTGCAAACATCTATTGAAAAATATTTTCCAGCAGATGGATTCCATGTGCCTGGCAGACCTGACTATAATCTGAACCTACCACCAAGAACAGAGACAGAAGTCAGCACCAGAATAAGCAACTCACCCCAAATCCCAGCAGTTGCACAGAATGAGGGCAATAAATTTCAGAACAGTCAGTTTTCAGCAGTATTCAATTTATTGATCGGTGAAAGTTCGAGTAAGGAAAAAGATCATGAGATTGTCCCAACAGCAGAAAATGAAGATATTCATCACCATTGCAATGAGCTACAGAACATTGTGGACTCATCATCCACTGTCATTTCCACACCTTTCAAGGAAAACAAAGATTCTGAGAAAGTGAGTGATCAAGACATTGATCTGAACAGAACACCCCAGCTGAAAGCACCCAAACGGAGAAAAATCAGGCCTAAAGTGGTCGTAGAAGGAAAGCCAAAAAGAGTCCCAAAGTCTGCAGGTCATAATATGGATTCCAGCTCCAAGGAGAGTCCAGTTGCAAAGAGAAAATATGTTCGCAAGAATGGCCTGAAAGAACCAGGATCCCAACAGGGAGATATTATTAACTCTCCAATACCTCCAACCCCAATTAATGCGGATTCCAACCAGAAAACTGGGAAGAGGAAATATGTGCGCAAGAAAGGAGTGACAGAATCAGCGGTGCAAAAGGCAGATACTGTGGGCAATGATACAGATCCCAATGCTGGAACTTCTGCAAAATCATGCAGGAGAGGTCTGAATTTTGACTTGGAAAAGAGCAGCGACAGAGACCAAAGCACAATAAGTGGTGGGGAGGAAGCACAGCAGATTATGAGACCTTTTAATTTAAATTTAGAAGCTCAAAGTACAGAATTGTATGCGGGAACTAACAGTTCATGTGGGGCAAGGTCCACCGAACAGATCAGCCAGCAGGATAGGATAACAGGAACAAGTAGTGCTACTCCATCCATGGATAGTATACTAACCAACTACATTTCACAGTCAGGAAGGCGGTCAGCTGGAGCTCCCCAAGCTTCAATGGATAGCCTGCACATAGAAAATGCAAATGTCTGCTCAAGAGATATAGATGTGGGAAATGCTGGTCCATGGCAAAGTAGAAGCACGTGTGGGTTCACTCCCAGACAGCAAAATATAGATGCAGAAGGAATAGGCCAAATTGTCTTTCGACCCAAAACTAATGAGAACATTGAGGCAACCAGACAACTCGTGTCTCTGAGAAGGCCGCAACAAGTACTTGACACTTTTTCCCACTCCATTGAATCGAGGGGATCCAAGAGAGAATACCAACAGATGCATCAGCAAGGAGAATGTTACAGAATGAGCAGCAACTCAAGCACAGATTTATCAGATAAGCACAAGAAAATGAGGTTCGAAAATGACCTTCTTAGGAGCAACTATGGCATGCCTTTTGCCAAGGTAGTTGAAGACATTTCAACAGAAGCCAACACAGGATGCATCAATGAAGTTCGTGCCAATTGTTTTACATCACAGAGAATCCATGAAATTCTGAATTCCAACTTCAGAAATTGCAACTCCCCAAAGAAACCAACTTGTGGGGCGAACTTTCTTGGTGACTTTCACACTCACCATATGGCTGCCAGGCATAGTTTGCCTCACCAACCGACACCTGAAAAGCATTCATATAAAGACAGAATGGGAGAAACCAGGGGAGTGACACAGGTCCAGCACTTAGCATCCCAAACCGCAATTGCCAACCATAATCGACTCCCACCCGCTCCTTCCAAAATAGCCTATGTACCAGAGAAGACACAGGTTAATAGAAATTACCAAGCCACTGCTCTGGCAGAGAAGCAGACTGCTGTACGCGCCTCATCAAATTCAGCTGTAATCCTGCAGGGTAGGGGTCTACAAGAACAGAAGAGCATACTGATGAAGCATATATCCAGGCAATCACAAGGTACATTCCATGTTAAGAGACCTTTATGAACTAAATAATCTCGAAAAGAGCTCAAAAAATTCACAAAAGAACCACAATAGTAATAGACCTTTTATGTAAATCGGTTTGCAGGTCTGATAAAGCAGCAGCAACATCATATTCAGATCGACAAGATCATACATCAGTTGGAGAGTCTCAGTTTGAAAGAAGCGGGGAACGCTATGATGAGACGAGATCAGCAAGCAATTGTCCCATACAAAGGAGATGGTGCAATTGTTCTTCATGATGTCAAAAGGCGTAAACCCAGGCCTAAGGTTGACCTTGACCCGGAAACAAATAGAATATGGAAGCTCCTGATGGGAAATGAAGGAGGTGAGGGCGTTGAAGGAACCGACAAGGAAAAATGGTGGGAAGGAGAGAGGGAAGTCTTTCGTGGGCGAGCAGATTCCTTCATTGCACGAATGCATCTAGTCCAAGGTACTTGAAGAATTCTTTACAATGTATAGTTGGTCCCACTATATTTTATTTCGCATAATGACAGTTGGCCCACTAATCATAACTTACAATGTAGCTACCCCACCATAGTTCGTATCTTACAGTGTTTAAGTAAAACGTTCCTTTTACATAAACCAGCTTTTTATGAACCTTTTTAATCATGTAGAGGGTATTAAAGTACATTTATGCTAATAAAACCTTAAACTTACTATTCACAGGAGACAGACGCTTCTCACCATGGAAAGGATCTGTTGTTGATTCAATCATAGGAGTCTTTCTTACTCAGAATGTTTCTGACCATCTCTCAAGGTGACTTTTAAGAATTTTTGTGAGACCAAATTTCCAGTGCAAGTAAAACTACCGCAAACTTTTCTTCATTAACTTCTTTACTGCTCTGTGCAGCTCTGCCTTCATGTGTCTAGCAGCGCGCTTTCCCCCTAATACAACAAATAATGATGCATCTGAAAGCAATGGGAAAAGCAAAGGGAAAAGCATATTGATTGAAGAGCCTGAAGACTGTGTAGTTAACCTTGACGAAAGCATCAAATCTCTAGAAAAGATATCATGTCTACCAGTCGACATTGGAAGCTCTGTAACACCACAAAAATTAAGAGAACAAAAAAGAGATAGTGAAACTTCAGGAACAGAAAGAACAAGCTTTACAGAGGTGCAAAGTCAGAATGTAGAGGAAGAGGTCATATCATCACAAGGCTCCAATGACTCCTCAATTGTTCAAGACGGTGGAGGAATAAGATTTTACTCAGGTTGCAACTCAGAAGCAGAAGATCCTAGAAATGGGTGCATATACCAAACAAATCCCAGTTCAAATTCTATCAATTTCCAAGAGATGGAGAAAACAACTATCTTCCAGGAATGCTGCAGCCATGTTAATGAAAGCTGTCCAAAAAAGCAATCAGAACATCCGGAAAGTTGCATGCCAAGGTCAAAATCGCAGATGGGTGCTCTCAAAGGTTCTGCATTTACTTACCCAATCACTTCTCAGGATCTACAGATGAGAGTACCAGCTACTCCCTCCAATAACTGCCTCTCAAGCATAATTCCAGACTTTGGAGTAAAGGAATATCTTGACACGTTCAGTGAGGAAAGCACATCTCCGTGGTATTCAACTTCCGGAATCGTCAGGACAAAATATGAAAACTGCACAAACAATTTGGCGCCAAAGTATCTAACTCAAAGCCGTATCCAACGCAATGCATTGCTGAGATCTCAAGATATGGCGACAGCAAGACCATTTAAATTATCATCTGTGCACTCAATGCAACAACAGAGTATCTCTCAAAGAGGGCCGCATGCTGGATATGATCAACAATTACAGAACAATCCAAGTGGGAGGAGCAAGAGCTTCCTATTCGAAAACACATCTGCTGCGGAGTCAGTAAATCATGCTGATGCTCTAGCTAATTGGAACAATGATACCATGAAGACTGTTCAAAATGTTTCTAAGCAAACGGATAATAATTCAGATTTTGTGGAGAGTATCTCTGTGGTGAATAATCAAGCATGTGAAGAAAATACACCGGTGGAACCAAAACCAAAAGAGCAAGTTCATTCCTCTGGTAAGCCAATTGTTGAGATGAACATCAAAGCAAAGAGAGGAAAGGCCGGGAATGAGGGTAAAAATGCAGTTGACTGGGATATTTTGAGGAAAAAGGTCCAGGCAAATGGAAGAAAAGAAAGAAGCAAAGATGCAATGGACACCATGGACTATGAAGCAATGAGAAGCGCTAAGGTTAAGGAGATTTCTGATGCAATTAAAGAACGAGGGATGAACAACATGCTAGCTGAACGAATCCAGGTTCTTTTATCAGCTTAATTCTTATGGCTTTTTGCCTTAGACCAGATCAAACAGTCCATGAATGTAATATTTTAGAACAAATAAAAATGTTATCTATAGTGGTTTGACAGCGGATGTACTATATTGCAGGACTTCCTAAACCGACTGGTCAGAGAGCATGGAAGCATTGATCTTGAATGGTTGAGAGAAGTTCCCCCAGACAAGGCAAAGTAAGTTGTCCCATATTAGTAAATATTACAATAACCATGCCTGTCAACAGTAATCATTTATCATATACAGAAATAGTATATAGTGTTTGACGATATCTAATTGTCTCTAATAACATTAATATTGCAGAGAGTATTTATTAAGTATACGGGGTTTGGGATTGAAAAGTGTGGAGTGTGTGCGGCTTTTGACGCTTCATCAGCTAGCTTTCCCGGTAAGGTTTATATGGAAAAGTATTAACCACTTATGATTACTAGATGCCAGCTCTTATAATCAACTTTTTCATGTATATATCTTTAAAAAGGTTGATACCAATGTTGGACGGATAGCAGTTCGCCTAGGATGGGTCCCCCTGCAACCACTACCCGAGTCGCTTCAGCTACACCTCCTTGAGATGTAAGCGTTATTAGGCAAACTAATCAACAATTAGTCACTATAGTTCCAAACTGCTAATTATATTTCCCTGTAGGTATCCTATGCTGGAGTCAATTCAGAAATATATCTGGCCAAGATTGTGCAAGCTCGATCAACGAACATTGTAACACCACCGTCCATTCATATCAAAAGCAAAAACCTACACATGAATGTTTGCTTATATAGATATATATTCTCCACTAAATGGTTTGCTATTAATACATGCAGGTATGAGCTACATTACCAAATGATTACATTTGGAAAGGTAAGTTATAGTAATTATTTTGGCTTATGCTTCCCAATATAAAAGAAGACTTACTCAAGTTTTGATGTTTATACAGGTATTTTGCACAAAGAGTAAACCAAATTGCAATGCATGTCCAATGAAAGGAGAGTGCAGACACTTTGCAAGTGCTTTTGCAAGGTTGGTGTCCAATCTGCTCAAGTATTAAATTTCCTGCAACTATTTGCCGGGATTGTTTAAACTTAAAAAAAACTATAAATTAATAAAATGTAAATAACTGAACACACTATAATATTTTAAATTAATGAGAAACTAATCGTAAACCTATTGATGCAGTGCTAGGCTTGCCCTGCCCAGCCCAGAAGAGAAAGGTATTGTCAGTTCGACGTTTCCCACAGCACAAGAGAGAAACCCTACTGCAGTCATCAACCCAATGCCACTTCTTAGAGAGGCAGAGTCAGATGGGAAGTGTAACCCCATCATTGAAGAACCAGCCACGCCAGAACAAGAGATAGCAGAACTATTAGAAAGTGACATAGAAGACATGTTTGATGAGGATCCTGATGAAATTCCTACAATCAAGCTCAACATTGAAACTTTCACAGAGAATCTGCAGAAGTATATGCAAGAGAACATGGAACTTCAAGAAGGCGACATGTCCAGGGCTTTGGTAGCCCTAAATCCTGAAGCTGCTGCTATTCCAACCCCTAAACTCAAGAATGTCAGTCGGTTACGAACAGAGCATCAAGTGTAAGTAGATCTACTATACTCATCCTAACCAAATAATTTTAAAGGTGTCAGAAAGTTAGCTGAAGTGGTCAAATTTGAGGAAATATAAATCACATTACTCAATTGAAAATAAATTCCATCCCTAGCAACCTTATTTTTAACAAAGCTAGAAAGTTAAATGCATCAAAATCAATTGCATTAAGTGAAAAATTGTTCTAGTCAATACAAAATATATAGCACATGCAAAGCGCAATGGTTTCAAAGAAATTCCCCAGTGAAATGTGCATATATTTTGTATAGACAATGGCAGTTTTTCACCTTATAGAGATGATTTTGATATATTCAACTTTCTCACTTTGTTAAAAAAAAATCTGGAGACTAAATTATTCTTATCCGACTAAAATGGTTTTTTACTCCCTCAAAGTTGACCTAGTTTAGCTTAATCTGGTCCTTTATTGAAAGATTAATATGTAGTGGGAGCATTCTAACAATTTCCACGTTGGTGTAATGAAGGTATGAACTTCCCGATTCACATCCTCTCCTGACAGGGGTTAGTAATTCTTCCAGTTTTAGTAATTTTTCTTATGTCAATTGTCAAAGACATAGTGACCAATCCCAACTTAACATTACTTCTATAATATTCACAGATGGATAGACGGGAACCTGATGACCCAAGTCCATACCTTCTGGCTATATGGACACCAGGTAAGAACTTCTAAATATAATGTTTCATGTATGGACCCAAAAATTCAAAATCTTAATATTGATAAGATCATAAAATATTATTCCACTGCTGGCAACATAATATATCATAGTAAAAATTCTAAATAGAAAATCCATGGAAGTATTCAGGTATTAAGACATGAGAGATGATCGTATAAACAATTGATCAGATACGAGACACTTACGCTCTCTTTATTGCCAGGTGAAACTGCTGACTCGATTCGGCCACCAGAAATAAAATGTAGCTTCCAAGACACAGGCAAACTATGCAATGAGGAGACATGCTTTTCATGCAATAGTACAAGAGAATCTAATTCACAAACAGTCAGAGGAACAATATTGGTGAGGATATTGACATTGATTATACCTACATAATATAATGAAAAGTAGTGTACAATAAACTACCATGAGTTCTCGTTGTTTACAGATTTTAGCATAAATTTGCAGATACCTTGTAGAACAGCAATGAGAGGAAGTTTTCCACTCAATGGCACATACTTTCAGGTCAACGAGGTAAACTTCATTGGTTATATATGATCATTTACACGTGTATTGTGCACTCTTGAGTAGTTTAGATTGAAGTTTCATAACTATTATGGCACCCATCCTATTAACTGATTCAGTTATGGCATTATCCACAAATTAGCATCACTCATTTACAGATAAGATGTCTAACAAATAAAAATATTATTATGTAGATGTTCGCTGACCACAAATCTAGTGTCAATCCAATTGATGTTCCAAGATCATGGATATGGAACTTGCCAAGAAGAACCGTGTACTTTGGGACATCTGTATCAACAATCTTCAAAGGTAAACATATACAACAGAGAATTGCCATGATTGGTTATAACTCTATTTGAATAATAAGGTCAAATTACTAACTGTAAATATCATATATACCAGGGCTATCAACAGAGGGAATTCAGTATTGCTTTTGGAGAGGTATAGATGCTACCGTTGAATTTTTGTATTACTTTATTACGATTGGTTTAAGTGTGAAACAAAGTTCTTTTTCCAACTTACGCATCTGCATAAGTTTACTTTATTTTTTCTCAGCATCTGTTACTCTTCAGGAAGAAAGATTGAAAGTGTAACTGACTCCATTAGTTTACCCACAACTTATTTAGTGTCTGTGTGTGTTTCTAGATGATGTGATTGCTAGTCAGTTGAAGAACAGCATTCTATGAGTCTTAGTAATTATAGATAGCAAAGAATTGGTAGTGAGTTCAAAAAAATATCCAAACTGCAAACTATTTTCCAAGGTCATACTCTTCACACCCATATTGTACAAAGCACATTATTACCGTATGCTTCCCTTCTAATGCATTCATCATCTCTTACTTCACTCAAATAGTGACTAAAGCAAGCGTGTCTTTTCTATCGAGTGTCTAATGCAGTTTTTCCTTCTACCTAAGTTCCCACATTGCTTTTGTATTGATCTTACATTTTTTTTTTGAAACCATTGTTCTCTGACATATATGTATGAGATGAAACAGTAAGCCAAAAGATGGATTTGCAAAATTTAAGACCTTCATGCAACAATTAAAAACGTTACTATATTGTATTCCTTTAGAAATTTTTTAACTATATGACTATTAATGTATTGGCAGGTTTTGTTTGTGTGAGAGGGTTTGACCAAGAAACAAGAGCGCCCCGACCTCTAATGTCCAGATTGCACTGTCCGGCAAGTAAGTTGGTAAAACAATAATGCAAAGAAGCTTACCAGCAAAAGGAACTGGACTGGTTTAGACATGGAAGAGTAAGATTGCTTCCCAAGTGAGAAAGGAGATCTTCGACTAACACATTGTTGTAAATTTCAATTTTTCGTCCTCTAACATGAGATGCATTCACCGCATGTTTCGATAAGCGGCAGAAAGAATTTTAAAGTCAAATTCCTAGATCACATGATATAGTGGATGTAATCTGTACATTACAAATTGTAATGATTATTTCAATTCATATTCAAAGATAAATGTCCTTGAAATTCCAGCCAATTCTTCAATAAAAATGTTACAGAAGCTTGCAAAGTCTGTCCTATGATATATGAGTGGGAATGAATGGTGATGCCCAATGTAACAAATAAAAGCAACGACTTGCCATTGCACAAGACAGTATGTTACAATTTTGCATGTACTATGTACATTATGCACAATATGGGATATTTCTACAGCATATTTCAACAACAAAAGTATGTATGTAAGGCTTATTTTATTATCGTAGTCTTATATTTCTTCTTCTTTTTTCTCTCACTCTTGTTTCTTTTCTTCTTCTTTCCCTAGTCGTGTATAATTTCTTCCATTTTGTCTGTAACTTATCTCATTTCGTCTTTATTCAATCTTTTCTTATTCTTTCCCTATTCGTCTATAATTTCTCTCATTTCACCTATATCTTCTTCTATTTCGTCTAGATTCTATCTTTTCTTCTTATTCTTTTTTAACTATTTCTCTATTCTCACACTTATCCTACATTAAGATTGAAGAAAACACAAATGCCATGTTAAAATATGAGCTGCATTTTCCTAGCTTCAGCGCAAGTTACAGTATTTTTGGCTCTGAATCCAAATGACTCTAAAAAACAAGACAAGATATGTAACTAACTACATTAGTTTCAAACATAGTACACTCAGCTTGATTAGTGTGTCTGTGGAGTAATAATTAATTGGTTAAAGAACAACACTATCAATTTAACTATTTCAACATAGCAAAGAAGTGGTGGTAACTAGTGAGGTAAAAAAAAATCCAAATTGTTACCTAATATCAAGAGTCATATGCTTACACCTACTAAGTCCATGGCTCCATGCATAGCACGTTCCTTTTCGTTTTGACTAAGTGCCCTTCCCTTCTACCGTCACATTCATCATCTGCCACTTCATACAAAACAAAGAAGTATCAAGTGCAAGCATGTTTTTAAGCCTAGCAGTACCTAATGCAGTTCCTCCTAAAATCCATAGTCCCACATTCAAACAATGGATTCAATAACCACGCCAACTCAATAGAAACATTAAAGTTAAAGTCCATACAAAATGAGTTTCTGTATTGTGCTCTGACATCACAGAATATGGATTCACAAAGTTTAAGACCATGCAACATTAAATGACATGGGTGAACTGTGAAGCAACTTATTCATGAACTAAATTTGCAGAAATATCATAGATGAAGTTATGCTGCGATAATCAAGTTGCTCAACATATAACCTCTAATTTGGTGTTTCATGAGAAAACCAAACATAGAGAGGTTGATTGTCATTCATTCAAGAGAAGGTTTTAATGTTTTATCTAGGTGTATCACCACTACTAGCCATGTCAGTTCAAACAAATAATAGGCAGATATCCTCACCAAATCTCTTCGAGGTCCTCGCATAGATTTCATTTGTAGCAAGTTTGGCACATGATTTATACACTCCAGCTTGAGGGAAACGGTTGAGAAGTAGATAAAATTTCTAAGGGTGTTTGTTGTCAAGTAGAATTAGGATTCTTTGTGTATTTATATATATACTTGTATATTTTTATTTGATCAGATCAAGAAATATTCACGAATTCAACAAGAGGGAGTCTCCAAAGATATTTATGTGATTTGCAAGTTTGAACTCAAGACGCATGCCATGTTCACAATTGAGCTACATGTCCCTAGCTTCACGGCTTCACCATGACTATACTTTTGTTGTATTTTTGGATAAAAATATATCTAATTAAAATACAAGAACATAAAGTGTAACTACATTTGTTTCAAACTCGATATACCCAGCTGGTATAGTGCGTGTGTGTGATACTGTGATGTGATTGGTAGTCAGATCAGGAACTACATACAATTTCTAAAAGATAACTGTTAAAGAGTTCAAACGAAATATCCAAACTGCAACCTATGTCAAGAGTCGAACTGTTCTGGCTTATTTAGTCCATACAAAGTATACTCATTGAAATTTTCACAGCATACTCTTCTCTTCTACTCTTCCATCCTACTTTGTGAAATGGAGAGGTTTCTAGAGCAGCCATGTATTTTTTGTTTAGGAGTGCCTAGTGCAATCTTTCCTGATAATCAAAGTCCTAACTTTGCATTTCATTTGTGCTCTGGGACAAGTATGAGATAAAATACTATGCAAGTCATAGTTTGCAAAATTGAGACAATTATGCAATTTATAATATTTTAGTGTGTTGTGTTCCTCTGGAAGGAACCATTGGATTTGTTACTAAATTTACTTAACAATCAGCATTGTAGCATTATAGAACAACTGGAGCATGAGAGCTAGAACTGATTATTAATTTTATGCGTTGCGAATTTTTATGACAAATTAAATCTTTTTAAAAAAAAACAAATGGAGAGAGATGCAACAGTAATAATACAAGATTGAGTCAACATAATGAAACCTTAGCAAAGAAGAATTGGCCAAAATACATGAGAAAAACGTAACCCCTGTTTTTCTCCTATGTTTCATTTTCATATACCATATCTATAAATATCATAGTACAAGCGAGATCTTAAAAACCAAACTTCAAACACATCAAGAGAAATATAAAAGATTAGAAGCACAAACCTCGAGTGAGATGTATCACTGAATTGATTGTAACTCTTGCTATTCTCACCAGCTTCCTATCAAAATTGGCAGGACATGATCATAATCACTAATTCACTGTCCTGCAATTGAAATGCCCAATAAAAATGTGAGAATAATTGAGACATTATATAATTACAATATAAGGCTATGAGAATAACACAAAGAAAATATAGGTCAGCAACAATTTTTTACACAGTAAATGACAATCCAACCCACGCATAAATTTTCCCAAAAGATTAACATCTCTGTCATCCTCCTTGATTTTGTACAAAGCCTAAGATGAATTGATCAATAATTTTTGTTAGAAGAGTGTAGACAACTTTTCATCGCCGTTACCAAAATATCTCTCATAAGATAGGGAAACTCAATTCGCGATACTTATCTTATTTACAGGCAACACATACACCTAATGGCTTAATTAAACAATAAAATTATTTTTAAAAGAAATTATTTATCACTAGAAACTTATCTAGATTCCAAATATATAATAAAAAATCTGAGTATGATATATGCTCTAGTAACTAGCTATTACCACAATACGCTATTTACTTCTTCAAGTTGCCATAGCAATCCACTACCCAACCACCCGTTGGAGCAACTCCTTTCTCGAGGCTGAACATCATCAAGCATCAATTAAAGGTGCAATGATATACAAACTTCCCGTAAACAAGTGAATCATTATTCCATTGTACCAAAATTTGCCATCATATAACCTAAATCAGCATTAGAACAATGAATTTGGACAACTAAAAGAAATCATCAATCTGAATGCCTTTATTTTCTTAAGAAAAGGTGGCCCAATTCATGAGATTCCCACAATTGTGAGGTCTGGACAAGGTAAGCCATCGCACAAAGCACCTACCTACCATTGTGTGGTTTTTAGGAGGGTCATTTATGTACGCAACCTTACCCCTACTTATGCAAAACTCAATGGATCACTAGACAACAACCTTACCATTACACCAATGCTCAACCATAAGGAGTAATTAAATTGGTTTTCCAATTTCATATAATTCCTGACACTTTCTAAAACAAGTCAACCTTGTTCAAATACTCCAAACTCAATCCCTCAATTGCCATCAGTGTTGTGTTGCCAATAAAAAAATAAAAAAAAAAAGAATTCAACAATCACTTGTTTTCATAGAATAATTTAAATAAATAAAAATTGAAAAAAGTTAAAACACCTCTAGTTTTTCTACATTATTCTCTAGACTAAAGAAATGCATTATTAACATTAACAAAACATTTCATATCTACGAAAACATTCAAAACATATCTTGAGATGCAGTGATGCACAATATAAATATATGGTCATACATATTGTTATATTTAAATTGAGATACACATACCGGCTTGGGCTTCCACTACAAAAATTATCCATGTGAGACTTATTGCACCCACTTCAACACTAATTTCATACTCTAACACGCCTCTTCATGTGCAAGCCCATTATCGCTATGTACGTGGGACCAAACACCCATGCAACACAGGTCTTCTTCTTACCTTGTGCTGAAATTTTATTATCTAATCAGAGTGGCAGCAGCGGGACTCAAACTTGTGACCTTTAGGTCACCAATCAACTAAACTAAAAGTTTAAGTTCACAATTTAAGACCCGATTTAATTTTTATACTCAAACATGTGTTTCAACCGGCAACTTAGGTGAGCATGTTGTATGCATCAATGGATACTACGCATAAATGGCATTTCCCAAACCCCATGCGGAGGCAACTTGGTGAACTAGGCTACCTTTTTATGTTATGTAATTAAGAATTATGAAAATGGAAAACAATGTGCCATTAAAGACTTTTAAATTTTGATCAATGATATATTTTTTTCCTTATTCAAGTAAAAGATTAGAAAATTGTTTATATACAGAATTAATTTTACAAATAAAAATAAAGATTATGAAATTCATTACGTTAATGGCACCTAAGTGTTGTATGCAATATCGATCAACAATATATGTAAGTCATTGGTAATGACATTGAAGTTGCTACATAAGTCTCCCTAATTTAATTGTTTATCATTTTAACACTCAGTATAATGGTTGTTTTACATTGATCAATAGTGAATTAATCATCCATATATCAAACCAATAATGGATTAATTTAAATGCATTACTACAATGGGGCTTAAAGATCTATTTCAACATGGATTATTTAGATTTTAAGTAGATCATGTAGGAGATGTAGCTGTTTTTATGAGAACCAACTCAAGAATGGGATTCATATCAAAGGGGGTTGACCCTTAGATCATGGTTGCTAGAAGCCTAGAACATGGTAAGGGATTAATGGAACATAGCCCTGCTAAGTAATGTCCTGATTCCACAAAAAATCGTCTCACCTCATAACAAAATAGGAGACTTTATGATATCACCAAACAAAAGACTATTCGCTTAACTCAGATCAGTCATATGTCCTTTATATGCCTTTATTTTCTTAAGAAAAGGTGGCCCAATTCATGAGACTCCCACAATTGTGATGTCTGGACAAGGTAAGCCATCGCACAAAGCACCTACCTACCATTGTGTGGTTTTTAGGAGGGTCATTTATGTACCTACC
>JAYMSZ010000437.1:0-19987 GCA_036897665.1 Pelargonium citronellum
AAAGCTTGGGTACTAATTTTTCCTTTATCCCAAACTAAACATGGAAATTTCCATGACCTCCACCAAAGGATTTTTTTTTTGGTCGAGTGAAAACTCAATGTGGCTGGGAGTTACCCAGATTTGCAAGTCGGGGGCACTAGGAAAGCCCTTCCCCCCAGCCTTTCTAACCAATGTCGAACTGTGCTGGACTTTCTCCTTCATCTGAATCAAACCGTTACTACCGAGACGACTCCGCAACTTGATTCTACCGCAGAAGCCGCCCATCCAGACCCTTTACTCTTTGCGAACCTGGGCCTCCAGATATGCAACCGCCCTGTTTTTTGGCCTATTAACCGGCCGGTCATCCTCCTCCGTCCCGATACTCCTCTTCCTCTTTAAGACCGCCACGGCCCGACTCGAAAACTACTTGGATAAAGTTAGTGAGCATCAACCTAATTATTCATATATTTTTATTTTTCCTATGGAATTTCCCTTAGGACATATGTTGTGCTTATGTGGTACGCAAAAGCTCCAGAAGGGAAAGTAAAGAAAGGATGGAACTTCCAAACCTTGGCAAAAAACCAAAACCCTCCGTTCTCTCCTCAATTTGCTGCAATCCTTAAATGCATGCAATTTCCCACACAAAACCCTAATTTCTGTAACCCTAATTCTGCTCCAATTGACCTACGCAATGTCTGTGAGAAAACAAGAAGAAAATCAAACAGACGACGATGGCGGCTCTACCCCAAACCCTCAGCGCCCTCTGATGGTGAAGCCCACTGAAGATGCTGACAAAAAGGTATTCATCAAAACAGAAACTCATCTTCGCATGTGATTTGAGCTTCATATGTATTTTTATGATTTTTGAGCTAAGATTATTTTATTTTGAGTGATGTTAACATTTTAGTTATTGAAGCCGCATACTTTCAGTTGAAGTTTAGGTTATCATCTACAGCACCTTTTGAGGTCATGCATACAATTATTTCTTGCTATTTATGTGTCTTGAATTAACTGCAGATTTTGAAATCAGTAAATATAAGGCCTTAAGCTCACAATTCAGGTGTTATGTGAACTAATTAATGAGTTTTTAGCTGTCAGAAGTTCGAACCTGGACTTTAAGTGTAAATTTTTATGGCAAATATCACTAATTTTGGTGGTTAACCTGCTATGTACCTTTTAAGGTAGTTTTTTTTAGTTCCTCACCACCCAGTTCACTTTCAAGCTGTACATGAACATCTTGTATTTTTTTTTTTTTTTCAATTTGCAAGACTTTGAACTTAAAAATTTGTTGTTATTCATTATGTTTGGAAGAAGAAATTGGCTCATTTCATGTATAGAACCTGCGGTTCCTGCTCTACATCTACAAATTTCCAATTTTGGTTATCTAACTTGTAAGATATAACGCTATACTTTACCTTTTCTGGCAGTGCTCAAGCCGCAAAATTAAAGATGTTGAGATTTCTTTACCAATTGTATATGGAACGATTGCATTTTATCTTGGTAGGAAGGCCAGCGAGTAAGTTTTTTTCTTTTTTTTTTTGTTTCTTTTGATTCTTCTATATGTTTTGGTTGAGGTTGGAGAATAGGGCACTAGGACAGGCATTGTCATCCTTCCCCCTCTCTTTCTTTTGGTAGATCTTTGCAATTTGTTTGATACTTTGATCAGTTTTCACGTACCTATGATAATTAAACAGGTCACAATCACATAAATGGAGTGTCTATGTACGCGGGGCAACAAATGAAGATCTTGGGGTGGTGATAAAAAAGGTTGTGTTTCATTTGCATCCAAGTTTCAACAATCCTACAAGAGTGGTTGAATCTCCTCCATTTGAGTTGACAGAATGTGGCTGGGGCGAATTTGAAATTGCTATCTCGCTATTTTTTCACAGCGATGTTTGTGATAAACAGCTAGATCTGTGAGTTTCATGCTCTGTCATTGCAGTGCTTTACCCATAAAGGAGGAAGTTCAATTACTAATGTTCCTTTGGTCTACAGGTATCATCATTTGAAATTGTATCCAGAAGATGAATCTGGTCCCCAGTCAACTAAGAAACCAGTTGTTGTGGAATCTTACAATGAGGTTGTTTTTCCTGAACCTTTGGAGGGTTTCTTTGCTCGTGTTCAGAATCATCCAGTTGTAAATGTGCCCCGGCTTCCTGCTGGTGTTAACTTGCCTGCTCCTGGTAAAAATCCTTCCTAATCTTTGGATTTCATTATAATTACTTCAAAAATTAATGATTTGGTTGCTGCAGTACCACTTGGTAATATGAATGACAAAGAGAGAGGTGATACCAAAGATCATCCATTAAACCAGTGGTTTACAAATTTCTCTGAGGCAGATGAGCTATTAAAACTCGCAACAGCTCGGCAACAGGTCAGAATGACTAGGTTTTTTTATGCTCTATCGTTAAGTAATTATTTGGCCAAAGCATTTTTAATTTTTGGTGGTAATTGGCACTCCCTCATCCATCAACAAGTATTTGCATTGGTTTTTTCAGATGTATAAAGAAAGTTAAATAAATGCAGTGACAACTCATTGTTATGTTATTCTTCCCAAATTACCTTTTTAAAAATCATTAATTTATTAGACAACTAACAAATACTCACATACATTCAGGATTTGGAATATTATATTAATATAGAGCTTTCAATATTTTAATGTAGAAGAGGAAACTCTTTGAGGGATGGAGGGAGTGTACTCTCAAATAGGTTTCTTGGTGCAAGTTACGGTGAATTTTTATTTTGACATCTTGTTTGCATACAAGGGCACCAGAAGAAAGAAGGTAGACCCTCATTGTTTGGATAAGTTTAGGGGCTGAGTCGTTGAGACTCGAGAGGTTTCACTTATCCCTTATCCTCATCTTAAAATTTCTTTAACTATCCTGCTTGCCAAATATAAAATCAGGGCAGGCAAATTAAATAATTAGATATTTACGTCCTTTCTATCTCATTACATCTGCTACCTGACATAGAATTTCAAAGAAGTGCAGGGAAAGTCACCATCTTTCCATTCATTTCTTCTCCCTCCTGTTTTTATCCTATCCTATCTTTCCTCTCATTTTATTGCCTTAGTCAGATGGGTCAAGAAAGATCTTACTGTTACAGTCCCACAATAAGCTGTTTAAAGAAAAGGAATAAGTATACTAACACCTCATACCCCTAGTTCGTTGATCTTAGGTTAATGAGAAACCATTTTGGTGCAGAACTATATGGAAAAAGTGATTCTTTGTGGGACAGATAAAGCATAGTTATAATTAGTAAGAGGTTTATAGAAGTAAATGATTCTGATGAAGGTCATAATAAATACAATATGTAAATTGGTGGTCGGGAGCTACATAATTTATTTGTGAAGTCTTTGAGTGAGCTTATACTAGCTGAGCTCTCATGTATTATATGTATTTGTTTTATAATATGTTTTAAAATGGCTTAATATGGGTTTTAATTTATTGTTCTGACTATATGATAATGTTTTGTATAATTATAATGCTACTTGGTGCATTAAATGTATTGAGAACACCAGTGTCATATTCTTAAGAGATTTAAGTGCTCTGGCCTGCCCTGCAAGGCTGTCAAACTTTTAGGTGGTTATAAGCTCCATATTTGTATGAATTATTTATATTCATGAACTACTTTATTTTATTTTATTTTTTATTTTATAAAATTCATTTTCACTGTCGGCCTTTCTTTTTTCTCTTTTTGTTGTGGCTTTTCACACTTATTCTTGCTTACCTATTTAAGTGGATTGATTGATTAACTAATAATTAATTAGAAACTTGTGGGGAAGGTTTTCTTTAACAGTATTCATGATATGATATGATAGGTGCAAGCACACATTGTGAAGCTGAAAAGACAACTGAGTGCAATGGATGGAATGCCTCAAGTATTAAAACCGGCCTCTGGTTAGTGAATGCATATTCCATTGTACTTAATAGAATTTCCATTTAGTTTCTTCATCAGTTTAAATGTAGAAGATACATGCTTGATAATGGAATGTAATCATCAGGATTATCTAGTCTAGAGATCTTTTGGTTTCTTTTGTATATCCCTTTTCTGATCTAATTCCTTCTCCTGTAAGAAATGATTGACTGAAGACTAATATATGCGCCACAATCATTTCATCCAACAGGAAAATGTTAATACGGATGACTAGTCTGTTTGCTTTGTATATCCCTTTTCCTAGTATGTATGTCTGCATTTGCAGTCAAAATGTACCTCAATGGGGTTTTAATGCAGAAATGTTGCATTTATTGTTGTTGCATTATAACATTCATTCTTTTAAATGTCTTCCTCTAAAAAATTGGAAAGAACCAAGAAGAAAGTGGCAAAATGTTTACTGGCAGCATTATGGACAAGGCAAGCAGCATGTCTTGTCCTTCTCTTTCACCCACTTGACCATTCTCAGTTCTCTCAAAGTGGTTCTTTTTGGGAAATTGACAACAATCAAACCTGTTGTTTTGTTTTGTTTTGTATACTGGTGCTGAATTTTAAATCACATTACTCCCTCACTATATCATCCTTCTTGAATGAATTAAGTTAAAAGTCATTAATGGCTTCTATTTATCACACTGAGGTTCAATTTACTGAAATTAGGGTGGAAGTGCCCCTTATGTTGAGGATCTAAAGAAGAAAGTTAATGGTGTTAAATTTTAAATATTAGGCTTCCCACACTAAATTGTCAACCTTGATAGTAGGGTTTGACTTCCACCTTATATGTATCTCATTCGTTCTATATTTTCCCAATGTGAGACTTTTCTTCAACATTTTCAACAAACGAAAGAGATGCGAAAACTATGGGTGAACCATTTATTTAATCTAAAGTGTTACTTTCTCCCGTAATATCTTGGTTTCAATAGATGTGGCGTTTATGCAATATTTATTTTACACTTCTATCTCCTTGGTTACACCTTGATAATAATAATAAAAAAAAAGGTCTGAAATTGACTCTACTACTAAAAGTTTGCTGCATGGAATCATGCAGCTCATTGGATGGTTCAAAACTTTATGATCACGGTTGTAACTATATAAAATCAGTTATCTTAGTATGTTGGTGGTTGGTGATAATTCTGAAAAGAAAATTGATGGGTCATTACTCTGCTTTGTACGGAGTATTAGTTTTGTTCTGTTTTGAGTCCTTTGCGTCTCTCCTTTGTCTGTATTTTGTACATCCAAGCAATTCCTTAGGCTGAGGGTGTGACTGAGAGCTGTGTACCAAGTTAGAAGGACTTGTTATGGCATTAGAATTTTGTCTTTTCGTATATCCTATATGGTCCCTTTTTTCTGGTGTGGTGTTCATTCATTGTTTGTTTGGTATTGCTTATTTGTGGCTGTGTCAAAGCCCTCTACAAGGAAACCCGTTGGACTGCCCCACCTCCAAAGTCCATCCCTTGGTTTCAAGTGAAAAAAAAAAATTGTTTGGCTGATTGGAAAACGATAGGACATCCCTTGAATTATTTTCTTAGTATGGCTTTGTTTTTTGTTTTGGTGTACAAGGAATACCTGGACTAATAAGACTTTAATTCTTAGGGTCTCGTAAGCGTTCTGGCAGATTTCACTGTTCTAGCTGGCCGTTTGTACTTATTATGAACATATATTTGATGCCCTTCTTTCCCCTACACTAGATATAAACAGTTGTTAGGCCCCGAATGAACTTAATGGACTGGAACATGATCTTAGACTTTAGAAGATTAAGATACTGAGAAGTTTGAAATTTGAAAGGTTGACCTATGTTATTTTTGTTTGAGCTTATTAAATGGAATTTACTGAAGTTATATTCTTGAATTAATCAGAAAAAGCATCTTTCCGTCTCTTTCATGTTCTCTTGGAATTTTCTGATGCATTTGAGCGCTGTAGGGCACCTGTTGGTCTATTTTTATCTTATCTATTTACTGTTTTGTACGTAAGTTGATGTTGCTCTCTCTATTTTATCCGATACTGGTGGCGGCTCTATCTCGGTAGAAATAAATTGTAAATAGTTATGTTACTATATCTGTGGTCTCAAATATACTCATTGAAGGTTGGACAAGGCTGGCTTGTTGGACTTATATTTTGCAGTGATGGGGTAGTTTGATTTGATATGACTGGATGTGGATTCCTTATATGTCCTAGGAAGTTAGGGTGAGATATGGTCTGCTGAGTTTTGATTGAAGACAAAGTAACATGGCCCTCACATGCTTATGATTGCACCTGGACCTGGGCTCGGACAAGGTCGCTTTCTGCTAAAGAGAATACCTCTTGTTTAATAGCTGTATGGAGTGAGTGCCTTTCACTGACGTTGATGGACTATCTTCTGAATTCTTATCTTCCAGTCCTGAGGCTATCAGATAAATCATTTTTGGTCACAGAACATGGGGAGGCGCCTGTGTATCTCATGGGCAGTCGTATTCTAGCCTCTGCACGAATCTTGATTCTTTGAACGTGGATCGAGTTGGTAGGAAACTTTTCGATCTCCAGGGTCTTTGCTCACACTCGGAAAGGGTGAGATTTTGTGTGTTGTATATGAGTTTGGTTTAGCCTTTTAGGGGCATTTATAAGATATAACCTTGGGGAATAAGTAAATGTTGTGTTGACAATGAGGTTGGAGCTAGATTTTGCAAACCATAAGCCATTATAGCAAGGTAGCACATGGGTTAGCTTCCCTGATATCCCAAGACATTCCTTTGCTAGCATAATGGAGTGCACTAGCTTTTTCTTGCTAAAAATGTGTCCAAAACTCATTGGTTTGTCTTATGCAGAAATTTATTTTTCACCAAGCAGGAGCACGCAATTGGCTTTTGTTTTCTTGCGTGCTAATGGAATTTGCAGATGGGAAATGTTTCTTGGACGGTTCTCTGTGCTAACTGAAGGACGGTATATGAAAAAAATCTCATGGTATGGTTACATGATTAGTGTGCGCTTGGACTTATCTAATCCACTCTTTATATGTGCCAAATTAACCACTTTTTTCCTCTTTAAACCAGGACATTGTGTGCTTTGCAGAGTATCATCGTTTAGTTGCTTTGATTGGGGTTTGTTTTTATCATACGTGCTTGAAAATTATGAAACTATTTTGTAATGATCATTGAGAGTTGAAAAATGATGTGTTGTGTAACTGAAAAATCATGTGATTATTTCATTCATAGAAATATTAATGGAGTGATTTAGGGTTTGGGCAGATGTTTTGAAAAATAATGGCATTATTTGAGACAGAAACACCTATTAGTTGCTGGATCAATCGTTTATATGCATTAGGCAGAGAGCATACGGATGATTTTATATGCATGCATTAATTTCAAGTTATATTATGATTTATTATGACATGGTTGCATCATGAAATTCATAGTCTTTGTTTAAGAAGTCTTGTGACAGTGTTTATTATAATTATTTTAAATTTAAACATCTTGATAAACTTAAAAAAAAAAGGTAAATAGTATGGACACAATTGGAAAATTAAAGTTGAGTTTTGTGTAATAGTATGTTTTAGATAAAAATAATGAAAATATTAATGGTTGAAATACTAGAATGGATAAGAAATATTAAAAAAAAAAACAGCAATTTGATGATATTAATTACTGTATATGCCCTCGTGAAATGTTTAATGTCGATCATAATAAATTATAATCAACATATGTAATAACCAATTAATTTAAAATTATTATGACATACCAAATGTGGCCGACTTCATTCGTAAAAACAACATCTAGCATTTCACATGTTGATATAACAAAATATAATTTGTCAACCAGATACGTATTTTATGAGGGTGAAATAGTAATTTACTTATTGTCTCTCCTCCTTAAAGGAAGCAAAAATTTCGCAGGGGTATTGAATTTTTGCAAGAATCATTTTCTTAAATGAGCTTTGCAGGAACTTGTCTCTTTTAAGTCGTCATTTATGCATTTTACCGAACAACTTAATGTAATCTTCTTCAAGTTTTGTTTACGGAAGATTCAAAATAATTGCAACTTTCTTCACAAATTAACTCTGAAAACAGAGATTAGATAGTTTATGGGTTTACGTATCTTTGTCATTAATTTGTGAAGTACGTACATAGTTTGGCCTTTCCCAAGTCCTAACATCGGAATTGGCCATAGAATAGTTTGGACAGCAAAATGGTCCCATGTAGCGAATAGAGGAGGCAACAGGGTAGGGCAATGGAGGCTTGAAACCTGCATCTCTTTGTACACATTCAACATTTTGTTGTTGCTTAATATTTGTATCCATCTCTCACCACTCAAATTATCCCATAAATACCTCTCATATCCTTAAATCCTATCTCTCAATATCACAAATCAAAGCTCCAAAACACAACAAAACTAGCCTCTCCTCTCCACAACCCTACAACACCAACAACACTTGTTAATTACTATGGCTATCAGAAAACCATCAAACAAGCTCCCTCAGCCTGCAGCTCTCAAGCAAATAGTCAAGCGATGCTCGAGCTTCGGGAAGCGCAACGGAGGCTACGAGGGCCTCCCGGAGGACGTCCCGAAAGGACATTTCGTTGTGTATGTGGGAGAGAACAGAAGCAGATACATTGTGCCCATTTCTTGGCTGTCACATCCTGAGTTCCAGAGCCTCCTACAGAGAGCTGAGGAGGAATTTGGATTTAACCATCACATGGGACTCACAATTCCATGCGAAGAAGTCGTTTTTCGCTCTCTCATAACGATGATCCGATGAACAATCTGCTGCTGCTGCTTCTTCTTGTTGGTTGATCATATGATGTTTCTTTTAGATGTTATGTATGGTTTGTTGAGCTAAATGGGGTGGTTCTAACCAAAATCTATTGACTGTTTGGTTACTAATGAATTAGGTCTCTGTATATTATCTATGTATGTATTTGAGGCTTGAGGAAGCTGATGCTGAGTTGATCAATCAAGTAAAATGTTCATGAGGGAATTGTCTTGTATTTTTAGCAACCATACTAGGTTGTCTGTTGTGGCCTGATCATGGGCCTTCTCAGTTTTTCTTTCCCTTTTCAATGTTGTATTCATTGAACTTAGTATAATTTGTTCATATTTGTGGTTTAAATTTTTTGAAATGTGTCAAGTTTAATATATTTTAAGAAAAATTATGAAGAAAGTACTTATATGCATGCTTTAAACTAGCTTTATGTTTATATCGTGCATTTTGCTCATCTCCGTTGAAAGGCCAAAAATTGCTTAAACTCAAGTTTGATAGCGAAATTCATGATATTCAGTATTGTAATTCGTCAGATCTCCTCACATTTCTCTCACGTCACAAGAGAGTGTACTTTTTCGTTAATATATCGAAAATTAACTAATAAACTATATAGTAGTTAAGTACAGTTAAATTTTACGAAATTACCATTTTCGTATTTTTTTTTGGCTACACATACATACTTTACAAACCATCTAAAATTCATTTTGTCATTTGATAATTGATATTCATCACGTGCCCTACTCATGTTTTACTAATTTCGTATAAACGTTGTCCTTAATATTTCATCACGAACCTCATCACTCGTATCTTCATCATCTACCATTCAAAACAACCACTCTCTCTCCACCGCCATTTTGTCATTCATCAAGCGCAACCACCGTCCACCGCATACCTGAGCGACTCCAGCAACCACCAAATCCACACAGGCCTTTGTAGGTCCGTTGTGCCTCGCTTGTAAAAAAAAAAAAAAATTGGGCTTGTAGCTCAATATGCAACCCATATTATTTGGAAGCCCATAACCACACTCTAGTCTCTTCGATTAAACCTTGGACTCTTCCAGTAAGAGTAGAACACAGATCGGAAGCACAGCAGAGAGCTATGGCGTCTTTCATGAAAGGAGATTTTCTGAGTCGAACAAGGAGGCTCGTCAAGGGTCTCGCCAAGCCCGAGCCTATTTGGCTCAAAGCCATGGAACAGTCAGTCTCTTCTCCTCCTTCTCAACTTCTCTTCTTTTCTTTTCTTGTTTCTTATGCGACTATCCTGCTAGGTTACTTGTCTTGCTGTTTGTTATCTCTATTGTTCTTACAATTTTAGACCTTTTTGACCAGTGAACCTTAGGAGATGTAAAGAAGCCTCTTTTTGTTTGTCTCTTTTACTTGTAATTGCACATATAAATATATTGTTTTTTGTAAAATTGTGGCGAGATTCGAAAGAATACTGCAAGTAAATGGGTTCGTGTTCCCAATTTTTTTTTTTTAAAAAAAACGAGGGTAGTAGAGATTTTGTAGTGTTTTGTGCCATTAACTCTTCAGGTTTTTGTGCCAATCGGAAATGGTTTGTTGACAGCTGACGCTTGTATCTATTTCATATGATGTTGAGTATTATGTCATAGATAATTAGGTTTTAGTTGGAGGGATCTGAGATTGACATGATCGATATGTTTTTATTTGCATGATCCATCTGGGGGTTTAGTAGCTTCGGATTCAAGTGGAATGCTGGTTATTCATATATGCTTTAAAGTGTCCAACCTGTATGAACAGAGTTAGTGAGTGAGTTCTTTTGTTTTCAACTAAGTCTTCATTCCATTGGAGGGTTGGCGAGAAAGACAAAAAAGATAGTTATCCATAGGGAAGAAGAAGAACCCCATGCATTCAAAACAGATTGTGTGAGTGCACCCCATATAAAGACCTTGACTTTGGAGCAATCTCGATAGATTAAAGTTCCGGTCTTGAATATCAGAACATGAAGAAAAGACCCCTTTGCCATTTCATTTCTTCGCTTAAACAGCATCACCTCATATCTGAAAATCCATTCTAGTAGAGTAGTGGGTCCTTGTTGTCATAGTATCTTTCGGCTAATTATGTTACAGTATCCTTGATACTTCTTCTTAGTCTTGCTACCATAGCTGTTTCTTTTTCTTCTTGATAGCTTCACCCCAAAGTTCGAGCTTTTTATTCTTTTTAAGAATTCCTTAACTATGGCCTTAAATATATGCTTACGCCTACTCCTTACATTGAGTTTTTTTATTGGTAGTTTTAATTACAATGTTTAGGGTTTTGATGTGTGACGTTGTTATTAGAGTGTAGATAATTTTATAGGAGTTGGTAAATTAACAAATCGTACCTTTCTTAAGTTCAAAGGTTGGTAGATGGAGATCTGAACTTAATTAATTGAAGAATTGTTGCAATATTTTGGTTTTGTTGCATCAATAGAGTATTGAGCTCATTAGGGTATTTTGGATGGAAATTAGGCTTCTTACATGCTCAAGTTCAAAGGTTGGCATATGGAGATATGGACTTTTATTTGATTGAAGAATGGCATTTTTTGTTTTGTTTTGTTTTGTTGTATTCTATTGAGCTCATTTGGGTATTTTTAAAGGAAAATGATATATTTTGTGGTTGCTGTTGTGTATGTATTAATTTGCCCTCCTTTTCACTTTACTGTGTCATCTAGAGCGCCGCCTGCTACTTTTCCTCTTCCCGAGGGAACATTTAAGAAGATTACTCAACCTGAGGATGTTTATGTTAGGCAGCTGTATAAGAAATATGGAGGGTCTATAATAGAGAACACCAAGTAAGCTTTGTTCCTCTTTGTAGTTTCCTCATTACAGCTTTTGCATTTACTTTTGTGTCTGTTTATACTATTGAGCTCGTAAAACATGCCATTTCCTTATTAACTTGGATACCCTGAAATGCTATCTATACGCCCATGAAAATAATGATGGTCCAATTTGCAAATCTGTCAATACAACAAGTAATAAAAGATTAGGGATGAGTCCCATGGTAGTTTTAATTTGTTATATAACTTCAGTAGTTGGGATGAGACATTTTATGATTGCTTGAGCAGAAATTGTATGATTTAAGAAATTCTTACTGCTGCTGGCCTGACTCTGCCGGTGCTTTAGCATTTTGCTGTTTGGGAGATACGTGTTTTGATATATGCACACATGTCTGATCTTGCACTGACTGGTTGCCCGATTTTGAGGATTTCAGAAGCTCATGACTGTACTGATTATAAGTTTATTGGTTTGTCACAGTTGTGCAATTATTGAACCCTTTTGAATTGCATTGCATAAATACTACTCCTGTCCCATATTAACTCTCTTAGAAAAGTTATCTAAAAAATGAGATTCCACTCTCCTTTTTGGTTAGTTAATTTACTTAATTACTTAATTATGCATGAATTACGAACATATCCCCATGGGCACATTATGATATAATTGAAAAGTCCAACCCTAACTAACTTTATCCTCTTTTTTACAATTTTTTTTTTAAAAGTGGACACTCATTTTGGAGACAGAGGGAGTATATAATTTTACAGCATTATATTGGGCCTCATGATCATTATACTAAATGTGAAATTGTCTTATTGCCATTTCTCTATTGAAAGCTTTCAATTAAACTTTTGGCTACACATATACTGTTTCACGATAGGATTTCTGCTTGTGAACCCTCTCCTGCTCGTACATATGGTTTGCGGGTGGTTGAGCTGAAGGAGCAAGGAGTCGGGGAGAAGGAAGCTATTGCTCTTGCTGATGTATGTGCTCTTGATTCTTGAATCATGCTGATTAATTTCACATGTCTTCCATTTTCTGTTCTCTTTTGATCACTGTCCATGTTGAATATTATCTTTTGTAGATGGAATTTCGAGCCGCGAGAAAAGCAAGGAAGAAAGCGTATAAACGATTGAACGAAATAGCACAACTTAAAGGAATGCCACTTCCTTACCCCTAACCGGTCCTGTGAAGGTATCAAGCAGAGGAAAGCAATTATTCGTGAATCGTGATCATATTTGTGATCCGGATACTCTTAATATATTTTTTTTGTCAGATTTCAAATTTGAATTAGTTTTGACTGTTCAAAAGTTCTTGCATGCCAAGAAAAGACTATAATTTATCAACAAAGAAAGAAAAAGAAGGATCATTCTTGAAGCTACACTTGAGCTGTTCTTGTTGTAGAAGATAGATCTGGAAATTATAGTTTCAGGCTTTGAGCTACTAACATAAGATCCATTGCAACTTATCATATAAATACAGAAACAGAGAGTATTGCTATTGATAATGAAGTCCCTATTTTCTGATTCAATAGGTCGTTCTGCTTTCACAAGTTTATAAGAGTTAATATGATTGAAATTGAACGTGTCATTTATCTTATTGACTTGATTTAGTTAATTTGACTCATATCTCTCTCTATATATAAATAAATAACCTAAAGAAAAAGAAAAATCTTAAATTTCAATGTTCAATATTGACTATTTTTTTATAGAGAAATTTGATTAAGACAATATTTGAAAAGAATTGAACTCTTGTAGACCAAAATGATCAATTTCAAATAAGATCTGATTTATTAATTTTTTCTGAAAAACATTCATAATTTTAGCTCTATATGTAGTTTTAAAATGTTATACAATAAATGCTTATGTACAATTGGCCATAGCATCTTGGCCAAGCTCAAAGTTGGGTTTGGACTTGAGTCCACTATGTTAAATTTATTTGTGCATGCTTGCACATGATGTGTCGAATTTTATCATTTGATAAAAAAAAATTAACATAACGAATTTTTATCATATCATTAAAAAAAATTTATACATGGTGTCCAATCCGTATCATCTCACTAAAATTTACTAATTTAAACTTTTCTTTTTTGCGCATAAACCCCTTCCTCTCTCTGTTTATCTATGTCAATTTAATTATGACTCATTCGAAAAAAAAAATTCGGAATAATATAATAAGCCTAATTTTATAACTTTTTAAAAGTAATTAATTAATATTTGTGGAAACCCCAACAAATCAAATGATATAATGGGTAGTGGATTGAGGTGATGGAAACCAAAATAGTAGCAGACAGCTCGATTTTTGGTTGTAATATGCATGGACCGCATTTGATGATCTTCTCTACCTGCATTTGGTTTAGGTCTCTTGTTTTGTTGCCATTGAAAAACATGTTTCTAAATGTAACATTTTTAGTATATCACAATTGTCCTCAATTGTCTGTTTCCTTAATTTCTAGGCCACACAAACATTTGTCAAACCAATCTCTCTAATCTTCACAGATTTTTTTGAAAATATCAATCATTGGTCTCCCAATTTGACAAATGTGTCCGTTCCACTTTTTTGCTGCTAACTACTTTGTCTGGAGACATTGAGGATAGCTTCTTCGTATTGAATTTTCTTTTCTTGTGTTCAAATTTGTGGTGGCTTTTCAAATTCATTAATAGGTGGCTTAATTTGGGCCGCAACAACATTCATGTAATCTATATGTACTATGATTCCGAAAAAATTATAATGCACCGAAAATTGATACGCTGAGCGGTCAAGAGTTTGATTTCAAAATACATATTCATGAGATTAGAAGATATCTATGAATAATAAACGTTAGTAAACACTAACACCTGTGGACCAAGCGGTTTAAGCGTTTTAGATTTACTTTCAGATTGAAACCTGAATTCCTGCAGTTTTTCGTCTTGGAAAAATCTCCACGAGTCGATTATTAGAAGTACCTTGAAATCTAAAGCAATGAATGATCATAGATGCTGAACCAGATCCACTGAACATTACTAGTGCTCAAGAGATACACAGTTTTGGACTTGAATAAAACAAGACTTAGTAATAAGGTACCTCGTATTTTTTCCTCCAAGGAAAATTACTCCAAGAGCGCCCAAGAAAACAAGACATTTTCAGCATTTTCTTGTCCTTATCCTTGAAAGATCATGTAAGATCGATGCATGGTTGTTCCATGTTAGACTCGGAGATAGTGATAAAAGGGTGTATCTACTGTTATAGGGAATTCACGAGGAATTGAAGTTATGCGAGAATTGCTCTCTCAGAAGAATCAGTCTCAGCAAGATCACATTTGATCTCGCTATGACTTAGTTTATCGACTACTAAACTTTCATCCAGCCGAAACCTTTCACTATCCTGAGACCCCATGCTATCTGAACGCGGGCACAAAGCTTGCAATTGCCTGCCAAGAAGGTTTATGGTCTCTTGACACTCTACAAGCTTCTCTGCTGCAGCTACCATCTCTCTTTCCTGAAATTAGAATATTGGAAAGTTTCGAGTGAGAATTTGTTGACAGCAAACTTATAACAGATGCTGATAGCATATCTAAATGAATAACAAAAGAATCAGGATTCAAGCAATATATATCATTTCAACGAAGCTCAACTTGCTATGTACTTCTACGGTTTCAGAAGATCAATGACACTTCAATTTCTATAAGACACTGCAACTGTTCTGTATACAATATGTTGTATTAACACAAACTGTTTACTAGCATTAAACGTTTAGAGAAGGACAGTTATTAATTTTCTTTTTAATATATTACTACAATGTGAAATTTTATGCACAGCTAAAATGTACTCCAATGCTTTAAGAAAACTGAAACTGAATTTATACCCAACCTGTTTCATCGTGATGTGAGAACCAGCTACAGGAGATAATGAACACACCGAGCACTTCTGATTTCTGAGAAAAACAGCACATTTAGATACAAGTTAGTGAAATACGTCAAAACTTATTGAAAGCATGCTACCAAAACAACTCATATAGCTAAACATGTAGCCTGAAATGCATTGACTACTAGCAACTGGCATTCTTATTTAAAACATAATTGGTCACAGCTCTTTGTTTACTCAACTTTAAGACCATTCAAATTCAAGTTTCTCTCATAAACTTTGTGTGAAGTAATAGAATTCATCCTACCAGTTACTAAACTAAAACGTTCTCATAAAATGTGTTAAATCAAGTTTCAGGAAGACTTTTGGGCTAACCTTTGAATGCACTCTTCTAGATCCTTGCACCTAGACAATGCATCCTGATGGGAGCGTTGTTCTTCAAGCAGGTCATTTTCAAGCTTTTCTGTTTTCTCTCTTAACTGGTTCAACTCAGTTTGCAACTCTTGAGCACTGCTTTCAAGTGACTTATAAGACTGTGTTACACATTTCAGTTGAGTCTCCACCAGGCAGTATGACTTTTCAGTTGAAGTCAATTGTAACCTCAGTTCTGCTAGAACCTGATCCTTTCTCTCTAACTGCAACTTTGTATTCTCAAGATCTTGGCTGCACCTAGCTAGAGCCTCGGAGATTTTATCCTTCTCCAGCTTTAGTTGTTCCAAATCCTCCGATGTACACCCATGGTTAGCTCCTTTAATATATGAACTCACCGATGAGTGATCTTTTACTATATTTTTATCCTCTATTGTAGTCTCTTTGTCCATGCAAACAGAACTAGTAATATCTCCATCAATTGATGAGCATGCCAATCTCTCCATTTCAATGAAGTCATACATTAGTTCCAAGTGGTTTGCACTCTGAGGCTTGCCAAATTTCTCGATGCTCTTATTTCTCTTTGACTGAGATGTTTCTGAGAACGGCGCCCAAGACTCAGCAGAACTTGCTTCCTCATCAATCCCATCTTCAGAAAAGGATGTGACACTGGGAGGATTGCTGGCATACTGACTTGAAGAACCTTCAGTAAGGTTCCCAGTATGTGATTTTGGGGAATCTCTCTGTTGATTTAGAACCTGTATCTGATCTTCCAAGCTCTTAAGTCTACTAGCTGTCTTCGCATACAGATTTGTTGAAGCCACCAGCTCACTG
This sequence comes from Pelargonium citronellum, assembly GCA_036897665.1. Taxonomy (NCBI): domain Eukaryota; kingdom Viridiplantae; phylum Streptophyta; class Magnoliopsida; order Geraniales; family Geraniaceae; genus Pelargonium; species Pelargonium citronellum. The sequence goes on from JAYMSZ010000437.1 coordinate 16,459, forward strand.
TTACGAGTAGCCAAAGCTTCTTTTAACATCTTTGTTTCTTCTTCCATAGCCGAGAGACGTCTAGATAGAAACTCTGTCTCTTTATGGGAATGCAAATTTTCAGTTGAAATTTCTGTGCATGGAGAAACATGTGAGTTGGGATTTTTCACTGCAGTTCTCCGAGTCTGAGGTTCATGTGAGTCCCGGCCTAGGTTCTCAACTTCTAGCTTCATTTGAGCCAGTGCAGCAGGCCCAGGCAACTTCTTGCGAACAAGGCCACGTAGTCTTTGGCACTCTGCTTCCAGTTTTGAAATTTTCTTCACACTTTCCAAGTATTGCTTGTTTGCAACTTCTGCTGACCTTACACTCATTTTCTTTTCTTCATTTCGGATATCAAGCTCCTTAGACGAGACATGCAGCTCATATTTGAGTGAACTTACTTCTTTTTCATATGACTTGATGTTACACCTGAAAACTTCAATTTCAGCTTGAGCCTCAGATTTCTCTTCACTGATCTTCATTATCAAATTTGAGTGCTCTTTCAATGACCTGGAAAGTGCAGCATTTTCAGCAGTTGCTTGACGAAGTTCTTGATCTAATTCAATAATCTTTGCTTCAAGTTCATGTTTGATGTTGTCCCATTGCTCTGTTTTAGCAAGGACTACTTCGTGCAGATTTAGTTCACTTTCTTCCTTCACATTTCTTATCTGCCTCATGCACTCTTTCAGGGCCCCATCCAAATGGGATGCTCGATCCTCAGCAGTAAGCTTCAACATTGCGACAGAATCCAGTTGATGCTTCAAAGCGAGAGCTTCTGCATCAGCCTTTTCCCACCCTAAAGTACAAAAAAAGGGGGCCATTATATAAGTTTTACAAGAGGCAAGTTCAGAACCTTAATAGGGCAATAGAGAATTATAGATCTCAACACAGCACAAAATAACATCACAAATGGACAAGGGAAAATGAACTGATATCATCCACTGCAAGAAAGTCACACTTCTTTTTGAAATTTATATATATAAGAAACAGCAATAGTTTTCCTCTTCTTGTCTTCTTCTCTATTAAACATGGAAATATATGAACGTAGCTAATACCTGAAACAGCTTCTTCAGCAACTTTTGCATGCTGTTTAGCCAAATTATCCTTTGCACTAATTTCCAAATGAGCTGCAGACAACTTTTCCCTCAAATCATTTACTTGATCATTCATTGCCTTGACTTGGTCTTTCAATATCCCAACTTCATCTTCCATCCCACACAAATGTTTATAAGAATCCATGGATATTTGAACATAGTTTACATTTTTATAGTTTTCCTGAGACAGTGAGAGCACAAGGATAAGCTTTAGAGACAAATAGATAATTGGCTTAGAGCATAGTGAATCTAACAAATGACAACTAAGAATGTCAAAGGTGCCTTCCTGCTACCATCCATATAAAAACCAAAAAGCCCTATTTTCATCCACAGAGAGAGAGGGGAAATAAGAAGGTATACAAAACACACAATTAATTTTCAAGTTTAATTTATTAAAGGTACAATGTATGACTAATTATAGTTCAGATTATTCTACATCATGATGCAGATAACAAACATTGAAGAAAAATATGCATGTTGATCATTTAGAAAGTAATGCACCTTATATGTTAATAAGACTTAACTGTGAAATTATTTCCCCTGAAACTTGTAATTACAACAGAGAACTTGTAATATCAAAGGTGAAAGAAGACGCATACTACAAAAACAGAACAAAAATATCAAACAAAAAAAGCATGAGACCTTACACACCTGATCTCCAAGAGATGCCATTGAAGACAAAGAAGCACTGACAGAACCTGGTGCTGCCACCGGTTTGTCAGTCATGGTCTTATCCGATGACTTTTTCTTCCATGGCCAACTACGGCGTTCCATCTTATGATATATAACCCTGCGTGTATGAAATGTATGTATAATAACAGTCAACAAGTAGTTCATGTATTTATGTGCATGGGAAGGATATGTATTTTATACACAAATGCAATGAACCGGAGAGTACACCAAAATCGAACAATTCCACGAGACAAAATCATAACTTATTTTCGGTAACTCACTTGGATCAACTCACAAATTTTGGCATTCATTAAATCCTTTAACATACCATTAAGCAATTGCACAAAATAGACGATATTGAATTTTATGACAAATTTGAACACAACTACACAAGTACTTAATCAGGATAAAACAAAATAGCCATTCTTACTGGTCATCAAGGAAAGGAAAAAATCTTCTAAATCAGACAATGACACAAAACACACCCCAAGAAATCATGAAAATCATGCACCCATTCATCCTAAAAAAATGTCATCCAATCTCAGCATTTTAATCATTTCATGTGTCAGTCAAGAAAAAGCAGGACACAGATTGCTAATCAGCCAACAACCTTTGAATATACTGGGGAAACAAATGAGAGAATTATCGTAAACTGTTCCATGAGAAAGAAGCAGGTCACATTAATTGCATTACAAAAAACTGAGCCAGCAAAACATTTTCAAAATAACAAATGATCATGAAACAAAACTCTGATCATACAAATTACGAGCATTTGCGGAACACATCAAATGCAAAACTGAAATCTACAGCATGGAAAACACACCAAATTAAAAACGCCAGAAACTCTCAATCGATCAAGAGCTAAATCAAGCACAAAACCTCTATTTCAGTGAAGACACAAATGACTTCTGTTTCGCCAAACCAAATCAACCATTTGACGACATTAACAAGCCACAACGATCAGACAAACACAAACAGAACAGACAAGCAGCTAAAAAGTCAAACAAACCAAAAAAAAAAAGAAAAAGCAGCAAAACCCGAGGATCAAGCCACTGACATTGTTTATGGAATTTAAAAAAATAGAACATTCGATCAATGAATAGCTCACCAGAAGACGGAGGCAGATCCGGAGAAGCTGCACAGAGAATTGAATGCTGAGATTCTGAAAATAAGGAGGTTTGTTGAAACTTGAAATGAAATGAGTTTTAAAAGTGAGGTATGGTGTTGGTTTTTAGCGAGTTGGCTCTAGTGTTCTTGAGTCGCATAACAGACAAAACAGGCGCGGTTTAGGGTCTGTTTGGCTACAACGATACATATACGCTCCGCTCTCACTTTTCCTTTTCAGAAAAACGCTCCACCTTCATAATCACACGTCATCGTTTTCAACCGTTTTCATTGAAATGAGGGTGTTCAAAATTACATTTTTGCCCTTGTACGGCTTTCGAGTCCTGATTTGCGTGCGTGGCCCACGTGCGAGGGTTGCTTAATGATGGGTCTGTAGATCGTGTTTCTAATTTAGGAAAGATTACGGAACGGAAGAAGCTATTCTTCAGAAGCTTCCTTTTTATGGAAATTTTTTTGAATTTTGAATTTGGATTTTGAAACTCCGTGAGGGGAGGGCCTACCTGGAGTGTACTGTATAGAATATTTGGTAATTAAGTAAAAACTAATTTGAGGTATTTATAATAAGGAATAAAGGTCCAATAGGTCCCCAACTTTTAAAAACTCACCGTTTTAGGCCCTGA